>VWYI01050084.1:0-16795 GCA_013399455.1 Anthoscopus minutus
CCTGCCAATTCTGTCTTTTTACAACAAAACACACAAAAAGCAAAGGGGCGTTGTCCCCTCCAAACAGCAGTCTTTCAGCTCTGCACAAAACCCCCTGTAGACAAAGGAATTAAATCTCCAAATTCATTGACCACAATTTCCACAATTCCTTCAGAGAAAGATGCGTTCAAACTTCCAAGCCTACAGAGGAAACCACAATTTTCACAACTCCTTGAACAGTCAAAGATCTTTTTGACAATTTTACCCCCTTAGGGGTAAAATTTAAGGTGGATTGAGAGGCCCATATGTTTACTAGCAAACACACCTCCTCTCGATCTGGACCCACCTTAAAAGTTATCAAGGGCTTCAGAGTGGTTGGTCCCTGGTATAATGGGAGCCCCTGACACCCCTAACAATCCATTTCCATTATCCTCTGGAGTTCCTCCTCCTGAGGTTCCAGTTGTTCCTGTGGACACTCCCTTTTCCAATGCCCTTCTGCCCAGCAAATGCCCCACTGGTTCCACTGGCTGTTTGGGTTGGCTCTCCCCTGCTGAGGAGAGAATGCCTCTGCCACGTCCTTGTGGCAGACCCCACTTGCTATGGTCCAGGGGACCCCTTGGATCCTGTGGTTTATTCCTCCACAGCTGTAAAAATTCTGCCATTACCTTTGCTTTTGCTTTCTCCTTTTGCTTATCCCTTTTAACGTACACTTACTGTATCTGTCTAACCAATTAATCCAGGAACATATTCTGTTCTTCCTCTAATCCCTCCCCACTATAGCCTGTGGGTACTCATTTTCCCACAGCTCAAAACCATTTGTTTTTCCAGTGAACCAAACAAAGTCATTAAAAGGAAATCCAAATCTTTCCACATACAATTTATATTTCCCAGATACTCCTTCCTCTTTATGGACATTCTCTTCATCACACACCATATACCAGAGCTGATCACTGTCCTGCCACTGTGACCAACCAGCTCCTTCCCCCCCACCTTCGGCGCTCCTGGTGGGCACGACTGGCAGCACCACGGACAGCCAGGGTGTCTCGCAGCATCCTGGGGCCAGCAGCCACTGCTGCCTCTGCCCAAGAGTGGCGGGGTCAAGCACTGCCCAGCACTGAGTCCCAGCAGCCCACCAGGCTCCTGGCCGGTGCTCCCGGTCCTGCACCTCTGCGCCTGGTCCTGCTGCTCCTTGCCTCGGCCATATCTCTCCACACTCCCCTTGAATAACACACCCAACACGATCTCCTGCTGTCGAGACTCCTCGACTCCCCTTATTGCCCCCCTTTCATCATGGATTCTCGAGACCCCTTCTCGACTTCCCCTTATTGCCCCCCAGGCATGGAGTGTCAAGACCCCTTCTCAACTTTACCTTATTGCCCCCTTTGGGCATCTATATCCTTAATTGCCTCTGGGAGAATGTGTAAGCCAACTCAACATTCTTCCAAGGGATTCTTCAGAGATATTTTGGGATTGTCATCCCTTTTGCTGGGGTGCCCTTCCCGGGTTTACCCTAGCAACCCTCCATGGGTGCTTTGTTTTACCTGTGCTACCCTCCATGGGTGCCCTCTCAGGTTTACCTGTGCTACCCTCCCTGGGTGCCCTCCCAGGTCTGCTCCCCAAAGATCCCATTGCACTCACCAGTGAGATTTCCAGCAGTCCTTCCCTCTGGACTCTTCACGGACACCCCTGGTCCACCACTCCTCTGTCTCCTGGGAACCCAATCGATTGCCCAATGCCGGCTGCCACCAAGGGACGCTGATCACTGAAACTGGGTGAAGTGCACCTTCAGCTCTGCTCACTGCCCACCGCCCCCAATGGTGGAAATATCCCGGACGAAGCCCCATTTGTTAGGAAAATTAATCCACAAACACCAGAGGTTTATGTCCAAGAAGGAGACAGAGGAGTCCTTTTACTTTATTTGAATAAAGGGAGAGGCCATGGGGATTCCCCTGGGGTCTCTCAAATTTTTGGAGGACACAGCCTCCTTTTTATCCCAATTTCCCACTCTCTTTCACCATTGGCCGAGGTACTTGAGAAGTACAGACTTCCCAGAACGCCTGACACTTGAGATTCCCTCTAATGTATAACCCTCCCATTTAATTTTTAATTCTTATGAAATATACGGCTTTTTGCCATTATTTCTTTCATCTTTCAATACCCAATTTCATTTATCAGTGAACCTACAGTTTGTTTGTAAAGGCAAATGTCTTTTCCATTCATCAATCCATGGAATCCTTCCCACTGTTTCTTCTATCTCTCAGTGCTAATTCCATTTACCAGCAGACCCACAGCTTCTTTGTAAAGACAAATCTGTCATTCCTCTCAGAGGAAATCTAGCCAAGTCAGATGCTTCTACCTTATGCCCCCTAAGTAGGATCCTATCCCCTGAAAGAAACAGAAGTATGCAGAATGATAAAACACAGTTTTTCTCTACTCTTGCTCAAGCACTTAGGAGCAGAAATAGATTTAATAGGTGCTGCTGTGTCAGCAGCACCCAGGCTGATAGCAACAAAAGCAGAAGCAGTATCTTCTTTGTGTTTTACTGAAATTCTCCTCTCCCCCCTCCTATCCCTGAGGGGCAAGGGGTCACTGATTGCATAGTCTTTGCTTCATTGCACACCCTCAGCTATTGTTGAGTCCCTTCAGAGAGCACAGGCTGAATGTGCTGCACAGCCTTACAACCTTTTATTGTTATGTGGATTAAGATTCTCAATAAACGTTGAGCACCTGTTTGTTTGGATTGCTGTATGTATTGTGTGTGAGGACTGTATGAAATCTGCAGCAGAAATGTATAATTTACACTGGTACCTCTTGAAATATGATCATCTTTGTTACAATCTCCTAATCCTTGTAAAGGGATTTGCATGGTATAGGAAGATTTACAATGTAATGGATTACTATTTCATAATCTGGTCCAAGGGGAAGAAACTTCAAATATTTGCTGGTTTGTTTTACTGCATTTCAAACTTTTTTCCAGTTATGGAAACACAGCACTGAGGAGACTGTTGGAGGGTGTTCATGCACAAAATATGATATTGACATATCACTTGTGGGCTTTGTTTCATCTGGATTTTCAATCATGTGTAACTTTATCCTCTATCTGCATCACTTTTTTGTGGCCCTCCTGCTTGTCATAATTCAAAAGTAAAGAAATATGTTCATAGAAATTGTCTAAGAAAAAAAAGTATTTTTAACAGACTGTTATTAAATGGCTATGACTTTACCCTGTGTAAAATACATTAGAAAAAAAGAGAGCAGATTTTTAAAAATTCATATTAACAAACCAAATTACTTCTTAGTTGTGTAGTCAGAGTTGTATTTTTAAAATTTTAATCACTCAAGGTCACCAGCAGAGCAGACAAAAGCACACAAAACTCAAAACTGAAGACAATTTTTCAAAAGCCTTTTCTATCTAGAAAGTCCAACCTGTCTGAAATTTTACTTTACACTCCTTGGATACTAAAGCTAGCCTGCTACATGTAAGTGCCAAGAATGACACTACCAAAAGCAAATACTTATATTCAGTCCTCCCACCCCAGTTTGTTGCATATTTTCATTGCCTTTAAGATGTGTAGAGATGAACAGGTTCTCACAAGGCTGTCACTTCCCCGCATCACACAGCAAAAAAAGCGTAACTCCAGAGGCCTTAGGTGCAACAGGAGGTGCAGAATCTGCACCTCTTGCAGGTACCCCTGAAAGTAAAACATCAGTAATGATGGTGAGTTCTTTACTCCTTTATTGCCCTCACAGACAAAGGATTAATTTAGACTCTTAAAATAATAAAAGTTTGGAAAAGTTTAAATGAAGTATGAATCAGAAAATGTGAGTGCCAGTTTGTATGCAGAGGGAATGAGCTGTAGATAAAAGGTATTTTTTTATTCTTATCATCAGGAAAAGTTAGTAGTGCTGAAAGCAGAATAGCTTTTCTGAATTTAAATGCTCAGTCAGTTTTAAAGTTTCATAACATTATGTCCATATTCCCCTTAGTACACTGAGACAGCTGACTGAAGTATTTTTTATCTGGACAAAGCCCAGAAGACCCTTTGTAGGGCTTACCCTGAAAGCAGGGTTAGGCTTAAGCTTGAAAGAGAAGGTAAACCTAGATCTAGAGCTGAAGTGGGGCTGGAAAGAGCTGCCAATGGTAAGTATGAGCTGCAAAACAAAACTTTAATCTGGGCAGGGGAAGGTTTTGGGTTGTTGGCTTTGGTTTTGACTTGGGGGGTGCATCGCGCAGGAATGGGTGTTATTCACTTAGGGGATTTGGAGCTCTTGTTGTTGTTTAGTTTTTAACAAAAATTCACCCTAGAAGTAGGGTTAGGGTTATGTTACAAAGTGTAGGACTTAGTATGTTACGCACACACACACACACACACACATTTTTATACTTCTAATGAAATGTATAGTATCCCATGACCTCCCTCCTCTTAGCCAGTTTCCAAGCCCCCTTCCTGGAAACAGCTGTAACTACCCACTATACAGTTAGGCCTCCTGGGGGAATAAACAGACACCCCCATGCACTTCTGTGTCACAACTTCTCCCAGTTTCCCTTCTCCCTGTCCCCTGCCTGGAGACCCATCCCCTGGAGACCAGTTCCTTCAGCCCAGCCCTTAGTCCCTACCCCTTCCCCTTTATAAGCAGCCCACACCACCTGGTCATCCTCTTTTCCTGACCAGGTTTGCCTTTCAGCCACTGTGACACCTTGCTGGAATAAAACCCTGCAAAAGAGCCTTTCTTTGCCTCTATCACTGAGCCAGCTGTGGTAGGTGTGGAGTGGAGGTTTGTCTGTGGTGCCTGAATGTTAACTCAACTTGCTTCTCCACAGCAGAGGCTTGTTGGGAACAGATATAAGGCAAGCAGCTCCTGCCATTCCAACACACATTTGTAAGTGTCGCTCCAACTGGGCCTTGATCTTAAGGCTTTATCTAGCATTTTGAAAGCGTCTCCATTGGATCTTCTCTGGTTTCTAAGTCATAGTCACTGTTCCAGTTCTGAGAGAAAAAAAAAAAACAATTTTCCGGGCTGTTTCTCTGAGGGCGGCTGACAATCCTCATGGCTTCAAGGACCAGCCGTGCCAGCGAAACCTCCTCTGAGATTTTTTTTCTGACACATCGGGGAGGCGATGAGTATACCCTGGTGACTGTCACCTTTTATATTTGTTTTTCTCTTTTATATCTTAGGAGGCAGAGGGCTTAATGGGTACCGAATTAGCCATTAAGCAGAAAGAAATTATCTCCCAAGTTTCTAATTCCTTCTTGGATATAATGTTAAGTTTTCTAAGGGTGATCTGAGGGTTCTTTTTCTTTGGGTTTTCAAGTTCGTTCCTGATGCTACAGCTCTATCTGTTTTGTCTGTTGAGTTCTTCAAGTTCGTTCCTGATGCTACAGCTGTATCTGTTTTGTCTGTTGAGTTCTGGGATACTGTTAGGAAAACATTTTATCAAGTCCAGACTGAAGGTGATTTTCGGGTTGGGAAGTTCTAGCCACTCTTTCACTGTATTTATAGAGTGATTCAAGCTTTGGGAAAGGGCTCTGTAAATTCGAAAAGCTCTGTATCCCTGCCTTTGTCTCCCAAACCCCCTGATCCTGGCCCTCCGTCCCCTTGGGATAAATCTGGAAATGGAAACTGCCTAAAACAGGCACAGGATCGCTACCTGCCTCCTGCTTTTCCTGTGCTCTCCTGTCCCCTCTCCCGATTACCACTGGCCATGCTCCTCAGGATTCTTTCCAACCCCTCTCTCCTGAAACCCTTTATCCTGGACTACCCTTGACTGCTATAGAACAAGATGGCAATGGCCACATGGCTGATTCTTGCATTTTAAAATCTCCCGCCCCAGGCACTCACGCTGCTGGAGTCTGGGACCCCATACCTTCCCAGAGCCCCATCCCCGCCCCTGCTTTGTCCCTCCCACGGTGGGTGCCGCCTCTGTTGCCCCCCCACGCTGAGTTCCTCCATCGCCATCATCTCGCCTCCCCCTGCAGCTGTCCCTCCTCCCGCTGCCGCCCCGATCCCTGAGCTCCCCGCTCCTGTATCGGGTTTCCCCTTCCTTTGGTCCTTCCTCCCCTCACAGCCGCCCCTCGCTACATTCCCGCCCCTACATCTGCCTTTCCCGTCCCACCCTACCCCGTTTCCCTACGCTGTCCCGCCCGCGGCTGACTCGGTTTCAGTGCTGTGCACCCCCTTCTTGGCGACAGCCCCCGCTGTCCGAGCTCCTCCCTCCCACAAGCCCGCGCCTCCTGTGTTCCCTTCCTCCGTTCCAGGCTCAGTTTCCGCGGTAACGCCAAGCCCCCGCTGCCCACGGGCCGTGCCGTGCCGTGCCGTGCCGTGCCGTGCCGTGCCCGCCGCCTCAGGCGCAGCTGCCTCCGTCCCGCAGAGTGCTCCTGTAACCCTGCCCTCTCTGCCGGCAGCTGCACTGCCCCGGCGCCTGTGGCGGGGACCCTGCCGGCACCCACCCTCCCTGCGGCCCCGGGGCTTCCCCCTGCCGCGGCCCCGTGTCTCCCTGCTGCGGCAGCCCCCGCCTCCCCCGCTGTTTCGGCAACAGGGATTCCTTCCCCTCCCGCGGCGCCACGCTTTCCCCTGGCAGCTCCTGGTGTCCCCCCTACCCCGGTTCGCGGTGTTCCCCCGGCAGTAGCTGCCTCCGCTCCTGTCGACGCACCCGCACCAGCCGTCCCGGCAGCTGAGATTCCCTTTCCCCCCGGCCCTTGCGGGACTTCCCTCCCGGGTTCCTCTCCCCATTCCCCTGGGTCCCCCAGTACACCCTACCGGGAGAGAAGCTAATGGGAAAAAACTCTCCTTTGTACACACCAAAGGTTCCAAGCATGAAGTGTACCCCGGCTGGAACTCTAGTGCTGATTCTAAGACATCTACCCCTACCACAGATGACAGTGGTTCCTCAGATTCAGGCAGTGAATTTGAGAATCCCTGGATTCAAATCAAAAGAAAAGCAGCTTTGGATAAGAATTGGGAGTTTGTCCCAATGAAAAATGAAAAAATTATGAAAAAATAAATGTCCTTGGTGGCCCAGTTAAATACAGAAGGGGTTGTCACCCAAAATGGAAAACTGTTCCTTATACTGAGCTCAGAGAAATCTGATGGATCTCCAAGGATTTTGGCTGAAATTCCCCATATCTCAAAAATTTCATACAAGTTACTTTCTCTACTCATGTGCTTGTCCCCTATGACTTTCGGCGTGTTATGTCTCTCCTATCACCTACAGAGTTACTTCTGTGGGAATCAATTTGGAAAATACAATTAAAAACATTAGTTCAAAATTGCCAATCAGAACCTAGCACACGTGGTCTCACTGTAGAGCACCTAAGTGGAGAAGGTGACTATCAAAACCCACTAGCACAAGCCCAAAATTTATCCAAAGCTGCTGATAAAGCATTATAAATGCCACCTGGAATGCTTTATTCCAAACACATGGTACCTGATGGTACCACTCCACAACTACCTTTTACTGACATTCAGTAAATGACATTGCCAAGGCACTGATGATTCGTATATTAAATTCACTGACAGATTAAAGGATACTATTGATAAGCAAGTTGATTGCCAAAGGGCTAAAGAGGAGCTGCTCAGTAAACTAGCAGTATCCAATGCAAATGAAAATTGCAAAAAAGTCATAGGGGCACTCCCTCCAGACCCTGAACCCACCATTCATCAGATGGTGAAAGACTCTTCTCGCCTCACAGCCACTGAACATATAGTAGCCATGGCAGTCAGCAGAGGAGTAGCTAAGCCTTTGTAACACAGAACAAGCAAAACATGCAGTGTTATAAATGTAATGAACTGGGTCACCTCAAGGCAGAATATGATAAGGACTTTGTGCAGAGACACTCCTCCACTGCATGCCTAGACTGCAAAGAATATTTTAAACACTGCCCCCAGTTTCAGTATCACCAGCAGATCCAGCACCAACCCTGTCAACAGCAGCACCAGGGAAACTTCCCACAGAGTGCAGCGTGGCACTGCGCGATGACACCAAATGCCAAGCTATTCTGTACCCCTTTCCCCACCATCCTGGAAAGCCTGAGCACCAAGAGGCTGTCTGCAACACCTAGGCACAGCTCCAACTCTCTGAGGTCTAGCAATTGGTTCAGGCAGGGACATGGTGCACATTGGTAAGTGCCCTTTCCATCCAGCTCGAGGATATTACAAAATTCCAGCTGGTAAATTTGGACCCTCTGATGAACCAAGGAACATTTTAATCATGGGGGACTCTAGTATTAGACTAGGCTATTTGCAACTATTACCAGAAGTGCAAACTGTGGGGCAAAGGGGTGAAATTACTGTGACTGTCATGTGTACACCTACCTTGGTATTTGTCTAAGGGTACACCTATCGCTCAAGCTTTCCTCCTGCCTACCTAGACTGACACTTTACTAGAAAACCCTACAGTCTTAGGGCTGAGACTGTGGGCTCAGATAGACCTATTATAGAGTGCTGTTTGTTTAACAAGAGGGACAAAGTTTTTCTTTAAGGTGTAGCAGACACTGGAGCAGATGTGACCATCATTTCCCACTCTGAGTGACCACAGGGCTGGGAACTAGTGCCAGCCAATGGGGTTATCTCTGGGATTGGAGGAGCTGCCACCTCCATGTGAAGCAAACGAACAGTCCTTATCCAAGGACCTGAAGGTCAGACAGCCACAGTAAGATCTTTCTTGGTAAGGGCACCCATCACATTATGGGGCAGACACCTATTGTCTCAATGGGGAGCAAGGCTAGAAATCCCCTCACCACCACAGGATTTTTAGTTGGGGCCACTGTAATGTAGAGTGCCCCACCACACCGCTCATCTGGAAAACTGATGAACCAGTGTGGGTTGATCAGTGGTCCCTCTCAAATGGAAAGCTAAAGGCACTTGAATCCCTAGTGGAAGAACAGCTATCCAAGGGCCATCTGTTAGCCCTTGGAATACCCCTGTCTTTGTCATTTGTAAACCAGGCAAAGACAAGTGGAGGCTCCTTGAGGTCCTTGAGGACATAGGCCCTCTGCAGCCTGGCCTACCCTCACCTTCAATGCTCCCCCGAGATTGGAAACTGGCAGTCATTGATATCAGAGATTGCTTTTTTAACATCCTGCTCCACCCCAGATTCCCCAAGGTTCACATTTTCTGTGCCATCAATTAACAGACAAGCCCCTCTCAAAAGGTATCAATGGACAACTCTTCCTCAAGGTTTAAAAAGCTCCCCTACTATCTGTCAAATGTTTGTTGCCTGTGTGCTCTCACCCATTCAAGAAAAGTTCCCTGATGCAATAATTTTTCATTAAATGGACGATATTCTGATTTGTGCTCAGACTGACTATTATTTAGAGATTGTTCTCAAAAAGACTGTGGAGGCTATCGAAGGAGCAGGATTTGAAATTGCCACTGAGAAGATTCAATGCACCTGCCCGTGGACTTACCTATGACTCTAGATCAGCAAAAGGACCATCTTACCCCAGCAGCTCACCATCAAGGACAACCCAAGAACCCTGAGGGACCTACATCAGCTATGAGGGAGCATCAGCTGGGTTTGTCCACTGCTGGGGATCACAGCCGAGGACCTCGCACCCCTCTTCAAACTCCTGCGAGGCTGTGATGACCTAGATTCACCACAATCACGCCTGAAGCCTGGGTAGCAATCCCAAAGGTATCAGAAGCACTGTCCATGAGAGAAGCCCACTGCACAGATCCCACCCTGCCCTTTCAATTTGTCACTTTGGGTAAGGCACCAAAGTTTCATGGTCTCATTTTCCAGTGGGACCCCACTCTGAAAGATCAGCTGTTAATTGTAGAGTGGGTGTTTCAATCACATCAACCACATAAGACTATCACCACACCACAGGAGCTGATGGCTCAGCTCATCATTAAAGTTTTGAGTTCACATACATTTTCCTCCCAGTAAAATCAGGTGAGCTGGAAGCTCTGCTCCAGACCTCCAATTAACACCTCCAGTTCGCTCTTGACAGCTACCCAGGCCAAATCTCTATCCATTTGCAGAAACATAAACTATTTAATGAGTGTTTTAATTTGTCTCATTAAAAAGTAAAACTGCTTTAAAGGCACTGACTGTTTTTACTGATGGCTCTGGAAATCCCACAAGTCAGTTTTGACATGGAAAAATCCTGATACTCAGGAGTGGGAGTCTGATGTTTAAATTGTCCAGGGATCCCCACAAATCACAGACTTAGCTGCTATTGTTAGAGCCTTTGAGAAATTCAAATAACCCTTAAATCTGGTTACTGATTCAGCTTATGTGGCTGGGATAGCTGAAAGAGCAGAACATTCTTTGCTAAAGGAAGTCTCAAATCCAGATTTATTTAGATTACTTTCAAAGGTAAAATACTGTTGCAGCATGTTTTTTGGTTACTATATTTGATTAAATTACTTTTTATATTGCAAAGTTGTAAACCCCCCCTCCGCCCATTATATTAATAGTTTACCCCAAGTGTACCCTTCTATCCCAGCTGCCAATCCACTCTGGAAACTGCCCTTTGTTCCCGAATGTTCCCTGTCCATCCCCTGTTAATCAGTTCCTCATTGGTTTATGTAGCCTTTTCCCTCCCACTGTGATCCTTTATTGGTTTATAATTTGTAAACCCCTCCTTGTTCTCCTCCCCTGAGTTTCCCTCACAGGCTCATTCATGCCCATCCCCTTGCTCCTCCCCCATATATCAGTGGCTCTAGTCGGGGATGTGGGGGGTTTTTGTGGGAGAACTTTCAAGAGAATAAAGCTGTTTGGAAATCCTGTGAGAGGCCTCTATCTCATCCTTGCTCCTGCCCTCAGCATTTGAGTGTTTGTTGAGCGTAGCTCTAAGCCAGCACTTGGGTCCAGAGCTCTGCTCGGGGCTGGCCCACTCCTGGTGTGAGTGCCAGACTTCCACGTGCTGAGCCAGCCACCCCTTTTCTCAGACACAGATCAATATACCTCCTCTCCACCAAGAGCAACCATACTACATTATGCGTGTCAGGTCGCACATGGAACTTCCAGGACCAGTTACTGAAGGCAGCCAGAGAACAGATCTAGCAGTGCAGACCACCCTACCAGACATTTTCAGTCAGGCCAAACTGAGCTATCAGTTTTTCCACCAAAACGTGCCAGCCCTTGTCCAGATGTTTAAAATGACCAGAGAACAGGCAAGAGCAATTGTGGGCTCCTGCCCCAATTGCCAAGAGTTTGCATGGCCCTCTATGGGGGCTGGGGTTAACCCCTGAGGCCTCGAAAGTTTGCAGCTGTGGCAAATGGATATCACACATGATGCACATTTTGGGTGACAAAAATACCTTCGTGTGTCTATAGATACATTCTGTGGGGCTGTATTCGCATCTGCCCACTCAGGAGAAAATGCCAAAGATGTTTGCCAAACACTTTATTCTAGTGTTTTCCACACTAGGCATCCCTCAAGCCATCAAAACAGATAATGGTCCTGCTAACACCTCCAAAAATTTCAAAGAATTCCTAGATCAATGTGGGGTGAAACACACCACTGGCATTCCCCACTCTCCAACAGGGCAATCCATTGTAGAGAGGACTCACTGCACACTCAAGACAGTCCTTGACCAGCAGCGAGGGGGAGTTGAAACACTATCAAATGCAGAAAGATTATGTAAGGCTCTCTATGTTATCTCCTTTCTTAATAATTCATTCTCAGAGCCAAACACCCCCATTATCAGGCACTTCTCCAACACTAGCAGAGCTCAACTCACTGAGAAGCCCCCTGTGCTACTCAAGGACCCGGAATCCTAGCAAATAATGAGTCCATTTCTACTAGGAACATGGGTCAGAGACTATGTTTGTGTGTCCACAGAATCTGGTCCTAAGTGGATCGCCAGCAAGAATGCCAAGCCATTCATCGAATCGCCAAGTGCAGCTCCCATAGACACTTCCCCAGGTCCTCAGAGACAGGAAAGAGACCAAACCTGGGCAGCGTGGAGGAGGAGAAAGAAAAAGACTGTAAACACAAAAGTCCCTCACAAAAGAAGATGACCCTCTGTTCCTGAAGACTAAAGACTGTATTGATAATGAATTTCTTGGACAGTGGGGTTTCACTGGGTGGGTTGCATCTTTTGTCAAATGAATTTTTTGGGTTGTGATGATTGTTTTTATCATCTTTGTCACGTTTTCCTGTCTAGTTAAGTGTATGCAGAAGTCCATTGAGGAAGTCTTCTTAGTGAGATAACAAAGGGGGAGTTGTAGTATGCCATGACCTCTCTCCTCTTAGCCAGTTTCCAAGCCCCCTCCCTGGAAACAGCTGTAACTACCCACTATAGAGTTAGGCCTCCTGGGGGGATAAACAGACTCCCTCAAGCACTTCTGTGTCACAACTTCTCCCAGTTTCCCTTCTCCCTGTCCCCTGCCTGGAGACCCATCCCCTGGAGACCAATTCCTTCAGCCCAGCCCTTAGTCCCTACCCCTTCCCCTTTATAAGCAGCCCACACCAGCTGGTCATCCTCTTTTCCTGACCAGGTTTGCCTTTCAGCCACTGTGACACCTTGCTGGAATAAAACCCTGCAGAAGAGGCTTGTTGGGAACAGATATAAGGCAAGCAGCTCCTGCCATTCCAACACACACATTTATGGAAGTGCCTCCATAAAATGTGCATTGTGGAGCAGCTTGAGGACAATAGGATTGTTTCAGATGCTATCGGTCACTGAAATCCAACTGAGACCTCTCCAAACAGGTAATGTTAAAAAAATAATTAGATACTTAGAAAATCACTGGTCTTCAGACTTATATTGGCTGTTTCTGTCCAAAGGGTAAATACAGATGAAAGAGTTCATAAGCACATTGAGGATAAACCAGTGTTCACAGAGAAAGCACCTCAAATTCTTCTGTCTCATAATACCCATGTTTCTGCAGGGTGAATGTCTACAGGGGAAAAAACCCCTGAACTGAGAGTAAATGATTGTGCAGAAAAACTACAAGAAAAAGTCTATCCCTGTTTGAAGCAAAATAAAGCATTTACCATAGACTGCATCTTTACCATGGAGATATATGATCTTTATTCATCCACAGTAAGAAAACAAGTGAAGACAGGTCGCATTCTGATCAGCTTTCTGGTCAAACTAGTAGAATTGTGAGGGCTGTGCATTAAAAACAAATCCCCAAAAGCAAGTATTTGGTGCTTAGCTTTTTTTATAGTATCTGCAAGATGCTTAGTGTCACATGAGTGGATATCAGGTATTTAGCAAGCTTTGGAAGGAAATAAGTTGATGAGTTACTTGGGGAAAAAAAACCCTTCTTGTGCAGAGGTGTGTATCAGGAGAGCTATATCCACCAGAATGACCAAAGACTGGAATCTTGAAGTGTGCAAGAAAAAGAAAGGATCAAATTATTTGAGCTAGAAATTTAGAAAGCATAAATGAAAGGAGCATTAGGATAGGTGTGCATAGCTATGTAAGGAACCGGGTGCTTAGTGCCTGGACTTCCAAGGGCTTAAAAAGAGCAGAAGAGAAATGCAAGCAGAGGGAAACTGAAATTTTGTGGATTATGGGAAAATAGGGACCAATGGATGCCATTCATACTTCTCATATCTATTACACATGCAGTGAAAATTATTTATCTGAGTGTGTGCTAGATCACACCTGATCCCATTTCCTCCATTTTGACAGATATAACAAAAATGCGATATTTATTTGTTTAGCTTCACTTTCACTAAGTTATGATTGCCTCAGAAGAATGAGGAACAACACTGATGATCATGGCAGCAAAAATGAGTTAGAAGTCAGAGAAGGAAGCAATTAGAAAGTAGGCTCAGGCACAATACCACATCTGTTTACCCTGCTTTTCTCAAATTATTTTACCTGCAAATTATTATTTACCTGCAAATTATTTTTACATTTGCAACAAAGATGGAAGGAGGTGTTTATTCATCATGTTGCAGTTTAAAAAAAAAACCTGTGGTTAACTGGGATGAATTCAGTTCATTGCTTCCAGCAAAGGATGTACTATTCTACTTTCATTTCTATGTCTAGAAAACTAGAGTTACTTTTACAATGATTATGACAACACACAGATTTGGAATATTTCAAGAGTTCAAGATCCTGAAAAATTTATTGGAACAGTTCAGTTAAGTCTTTGTAGAGGAACTATAAACATGGGATTTTTTCATATTATTACTATTGAAAAGACAGTATCTTTTGCTATGAACTTCTAGGGAAAACTTCACAGGAGAAGATATAAGGCAGCTTAAGAAAATTATTTTCTCAGAGGCAATCTGGATACCTCAAAGTTTTTTTACACCCAGAGGTCTAAAGTATGTGGGGAGGAGGAAAAAGAACTTCTTACACTGCACAAAAAATGTAAGTAAACAATAGTAAAATGTAAATATGCAATCAAAGCATTTTTAGAGCAGGAAAACTAAAATATTATGAGTCTAACAACACATAATTAGGTAGCATTAGGCTAGTATTTCCATTTCTGTGACAGCTTGTTTCAGGTTCTCTCAGTCTAGATTTTTGTTGACAAATTTTAGCCTAATTTCAGTTCATTTCACTTAAAAAAACCCCTTCTAACATAAAAAATGGAACTATCCTTCAGTAAAACTGCAAATTTTCCTGATAAATATTAATTCCTGATTCTTTAAGAGATGCTTATTTGAGGTATTATGAGTAGTTGCTGTGTGTTAAATCTCCCATTCTTTGTACTGGCTTCCTTAAAAAAAATACAAACCAGCCAATGAAAAGCGCCTAGACTGACGCTGTCTCCCTTGGTTAATCCAAGGCCAGCAGAGGGATAATTTGATTAAAGTGAGACCCTAATTTATTTAGCTTTAGTTCTGGATCAACCTCTTCTTAATAGAGTGCTGTTGTCTCCAATTGTTTGATGAAAATTAAAGTGACATAAATACCATGGGACTTTTTCAATCTGATTAGTCAGCTAACTTGCATCAATACTACCCCAGCCATCAGGCGCTGGCGTCCTTCCTTTCACCAGCCTCACTAACAACTGACAAGTTCTCCTTGAAGACTGGGCACCCACGCTGCCACTGAGACCCCCACACTTAACCCATCATCCGTCCTCAATGGGTCTTGTTTGACAAGGTGCCCACACCTTTTTCCATTGCTGTTCATCAGACAAAGCTAAATATTGTTTTATTAGCAATCAATAGCCTGTTAATCCCAAACGATTTCACAAATCCACTGAGTTCTCAAGCTGATTAAAAACGTTTAGGTTGGTTTTTTTTGGGTTTTTTTTAAAGCTGCTAAATTTCAGATCTCTCCTCCCAACCCTCACACTCTGATTTGGCACATTGTAGCTGGTAAGCAAAGCCACAAAAGCAAAAGAGGTCTCTTGTCTTTAATGCTGCCTTTAAGTATACATTTGCAAATCCCAGAGTTTCATAGTTTAAATTTGAGCAAACCTATGCCACCAAACTCTCAGCATATTTACTGGCTCTTCCACTTTCAATCCATCAGTTTGAAACTTAAGAATACAAGAGCTCCTGAGCCTTCCCTTTTCTTTTTACTGCAATATGGTAAATTCTTGCTTAGTCTTTGGGCTGGGGCTCTAAAGAGTGAGAGAAGTAAGCTTCTTTGATTTACAATATATAAAATGCTAACAAAGCAGCTGTTGCACTGTTGAACCATGTTTAATTCACCTCCAAGCCACAGACACAGGCTGGAGTGATAATTGTGTTTGCATGGTGGCTCACAGACAGATTTTTTGTGAGGCACAAGGAGAACAACAGTACAAACACAGTTCCTCTTGGATTTACTCATCCTCACTCACTGTCTGCCTGCCTTTGCCCTGGTGACAAAGTGCAGTTGGTTATGAGTGCTGGTAATACAATGGCACTTAGGTGGTGCAGTGTCAAGGCAGACAGGCAGTGTTGATAGGCACACACTGAACCTCTGAGGCACCCAGGGACAATGCTGACTCGGTGAGCTGGCTTTGCAATTCTGGGTTTTTAAGTCTGGGTTTTACTCTTCTTTCCCCTGCTGAATTGTTCCTATAGATGTTCTCCCTCTGCAATAACAAGGAAGAAAAGGCTGTGGGCAAGCTGATGCCTCAGCAATGTTGTACATAACCTGCCTGAATTAAGTCTTGAAATGGGTGGTCTTGACTCTTCAGTACAAGACAGTTAACTCTAGGAAAGGTTCTTGTTGACACTGAAGGAGTTAACTGAAAGTAAAAATGAATACACGTTTTATGCTCTTTGTGCAGGGACTTAACATACCCAAACTGTGTTTAGGGGAAAAGTTATTTCAGCTGACAGAATCCTCTGGGAAGTCTATAGAAACAAAACATGAATGTCTTAAGTCATCAGCCTTGAGAACAGGGTCCTAGTTCCAAAACAGACTGTAGGTGTAAAGTCTCAGAGGCAACATTTCAAATCAGCGACTTCCAAAAGTCAGCACAATTCCTGTGAGCATATTTACTTGAAGAGTACTGTTCAAATAGCTCTAAATTTGGCTGTTTGGTAACTTTCAAATTTTTCTTCTATATAAGATCAGGTCTTCTCAAACTCTTCTTTCAGCAACTTTTTTTCTGTCAGGACAAGTATCCTATCAAAAATACTCATCAAAACAGTGGAACACAATGACAGAAAACCCCCAAAACACCTAGTCATAATTTTCAAAAGAGGTGAAGTTAAATATCAGACATTTTAAATGGAACCTGTAACTTTCTGCCAGCCTAAATAAAGCAGCAACTGTTTGTTATTCACTCTTTGGCTAATATGTATGACCATGTTGCATTTGCCAGTGGTAGAAAAGAGCCACAAATGTTGAAGAATGTTTTTCAATTTTGTATTTTTAACAATAAGAATTAACAGGAAACAATACTGAAATCAATACTCACTCAAGTAAGTATTTACTGTGGTTTATAATT
>VWYI01050086.1:610-19841 GCA_013399455.1 Anthoscopus minutus
ACCTTTGGTTTCTGGAAATCTTTGATTTCTCTGCATTGAGTACTTGTCCTTGTTTATTTTGAGCACCCACATTTTCATGGTGCTCGTAGATGGAGAGAAAGAGGACAAAAGGGAACAACTGCATTATAGTTTCCACTGAGATAGGCCAATATATAGGTTGTAGGACCAGGTACTTCTATAGGAAAGGTGTGATTCAATGAGTCAATTCTGCTTTAGATGCTCAAAACTAGAAAATAGTGTCAGGGTTCTGAAAAGCTGAAATTGGCTCACTTATTGCCAAAGCACTTCAGAGACTGATTTGGGAATTTATAATTTTTTATTATAGTCAGCACTGAACTCAAACCTTGGCACAGATTGTGGAATGGGGGAGTATTCTACTGTGGCACACTGGCCCACAAACATAAATCATTAAAGATCCCTTGGGAGTATTCAGTGTGGGATGGCAAAGTCACCATCTTGGACACATGCCAATTTGAATTACTCTGTTCTGCTTGTCAGTTATCTCTTTAATTTTATATGAATATGGGATTACTGTGTGCTTTTAAACACTTGTTGAGATCCAACCAATCGCTGGCAGCAAAGTAGCCATTAAAGTCGATCCATTGTTAAATATCCAGGTTTTCAGAGTAAATGTCCTATTGTAGGTTTTTAATCTTTCAGTAAATATCAGATTATCCAAGCAATGTTGTATTTTGTTAGTAGTTAGCATACAGGGTTAGCTGTGTAAAATGAGTTGTTATAGACAAACAGAAAAGAGATGGTGTCAGTGCCAAGGACTATGCAATTTCAGGTGTTCTTAGGGCTTTCTGAAACACTGGCCATTTGACAGGATTACTCACAGGATAGTACTAGTTCTCATAAAATAAAAGTCACAATGGTACTAAAGCAGATTCTTAGTTGGTTTGTCTTACACTTCACAAAACATGGTTCTGATTGCAACAGTGTACAGAAAGCTCTGCTTGTCTGGCAGGGTGCAGGCATTATCATTTTCCTTGTGCTAGTTGCACCTCAGACACCTCTGATGAAGTTGTATAATTATATTAGAGAAGTTGCTTACTTGGCAGTTAACAAGACCTGCTCAGAGCAGGATTAATTGGTCCAATTACAGTAGAAAGTTAATGCAGAGATACATCTTGTGAACTCAGCCTGCCTTGTACTTGATCAGCCCCAACAGGGCAGGCAGAGGGTCGCTGAGGCATCTTTGTTTCCTGGTGTATTCTTAAGTGTATACCTTAAATGTATAACTGTGGCATCAAAGTAGTCAGTGACATCCAAATTAGTGGATGTCAAAATCTGTCTCAGAGACTTATGTACCTGTTTGTCGTACGCTTAGTACTCAGGAAGACAACTTGTTGCCAGAAATACACAAGTTGTTTGTATTTTTATGTATTAATGCACATTTGAATTTAAACACATTTATGTGGAAATTATCAAAATTCTCTGTGGCTGGGATGATTTTAATGTTAGGTCATTTAATATCAAAACTAGCCTCTTAAGACACACTTTAGCATAAAAGATCTAACAAGAGCACTTTCTATTGTGACATGGCATTTCATTGCTTCATATTACTTTTTATATTATTTGTGCCATTAAGCGTGCTAGCTACCATATTGAACTCTAGGAACCTGGTCTAAACTTAAGGCATAGAATTTCATGGTAAGCACTTTGAAATTATGTCTCTCTCTCTGTAGTTACCAATCTGAAAACATACCAAACACTCCTCTAAAACTCACCCAAAACATTTTAAACATACCTACTTTTTTCACAAACTTTCAGCTTTTCAAACATTTTAAACAAACAGGTAATACACACGCATGATAAACAACAAGATACAGTGACTACTGACCACATAAATCCATAATTCACAATAACTTCTATAGCTTGTTTAATTCTCTGTCTGAACACACAGAAACGATGTTCACAAGAAAAAGTCACCTTAGGAATCTAATGTGATACCTTTTGATCCCACATGCTGTGGTCAGAGTCAGAAAGTATCATCCTTTGTTTCAGAGAGCTGCTAGCGAGTGACACCTGAAATACCTGAGCCTTCCCTTCCCCTGTGTGACCTGTTTCTTCTTGAAACAGGAGTCTGTACTAGAAGATGTCTAGCCCAAAGCTTTAAGTTCCACATATATTCTTTTTAAAGATAAATCAATTATTTACAGTGCTACTCTTGAGTACCTTTTTCATACTCTTTTATGATAGAATCTCTTCTATAGATGACTCACATAAGGGTTTTAATGAGGGTTTTAGAAGAAGAAGTTTTAGTGCATTTAGTCCTTCTCATGAGTAAACAAGCAACTGAAAAGAATATTCTTTTTAAAAACAGTGTAAATCTGGTTTAGATGTGCTCTCTCTAAGTCGACACTATTTCAAGATAGAAATTTTTCCATTAATAAGAGCAATTTATAATGGTAGAGTATAATAACATACCCAATAGGACATGAGGCTCAGAGATACCATGTTGGGCTAAATATTGCTGCAGACACAAAGAGACACAACTAATGATGCTGGTGTTTTAGGGAGGATGTTACTCAGTCTAAAAGGCTATAAGGGATTACCAGACAGGAAGGTGGAAGGGTTAACAAGAAAACGTGGAAGAAAACTATGTCACCAAAAGGGCATTAGGTGTTGAGAGGAGAGGAGGAAAGCTTTCTAAGCAGCTTTTACAGGACATGTCTGTACAGGGATCATCTACTCACACTGAATCATTACAGACACTATTTTCTTAAAAATTTTTATCTTTAGAGTTTCAAAACACCATCCTATTCTCTCTGAATCTTTACAACAGAAGATGAGACTACTGTGAGTGACTGACCTATCACAGACCACAGGCTGGATACTGTTGACTGAAATATGTTCATAAACTTGGAGAGGCTTTAGCCTTGCCAAAGCATCTGCCTAAGTCTTTTCTATTTGAAGGAGCCACATATTTTAGGACTAAAGGACATATTTCAGACAATGTGATAAGATTTTCCAAAGCTGACCAATGCACCTTCATGCAAGTATGTTTTCCTGTGAACACAATCCTTGCAGCAGATCCATAAAAAAAGTTCAAGATAACAGCCTTGACTATCAGGAGTTCTGTTGGGTATCATCATCAGCTGAGCTGAAAATGCCAAGAGCTTTCATGGCAGGAAATGGGACCAAGGGGGAAATCTGTGTGGGCTTAAGAACGAATATTTTGTTTTCCAGGTCATTTTAGCTTATGCACTTGAGATAAACCAAAATGTTTAAATTTTTTTCCACTATATAGTGCTGAAGAATTTTTCTTTTGATTGCAAACTTGTAAGCATTTGTTGGTCTCTTACTCTTTCTGTATATGAAAACTCCTATATTGAAATCAATATGCCTCTGTAAAATGTTCCAGCTTCTGTGAAACATGTATTTAATGAAAATATATTTACCTGTAAATCTTACAATGAGCTCTACTGAGAACCACATAAAACATTTCTGAAATGCTAATACCACTAATCTGCTCTGAGCTAGATGACCTTCCCCCCTTTCTTTTTACATTCATGTTTATAAGATTTGACATTAACTGTGTTTTCTCTCACAGTGAGACTTTAAATGACACATTTTAGTCTAGCTTTTGCTCCTTAAATTCAAGCTTCTTATTTTCCCTATATTGGTATGTAGAAGCTCTGTTTGCCTGGAGCTTTTCTTTTCAGTGTTGTGTCCTGTTTTTTCTTTCTTTTTTCCTGCACAGCTTTGACATCTTGGCTGCTGAATTTGCCTTGCTGCTTGTAGTAAGACAGAAATTAATTAATCTACTTTTCTAATTGCACAATCAAAATAAATGATGTCGACAAATTAGAAGACACAGAAATGACATGTACATTTTGGATACTTAGATAATGTCCAACAATATTTTTTTTCATATAAATTGCATGCTTAATCAATTGCTTTAAAATGTCCGCATATTTTTGTGCAAATACATCTTTGCTTATGAGTCCGGAAAAGGAAAGACAAATCAAATTGCCCTCCCACATATGAAAATGTTGCCTTTAGTGTAGCCTAACTGTGCTTGGTCATCTGCTTTTTTCCCCAGTCATGGTCATAAATTTGGATGGAATCCTTAGACTCTGAATTGCCACTGGGAATCCAGCAGATTTAATTTTCTCCTGAGTCACTGACATGTGAGTTTGTTGTTCAATTAACTTGAACACATTGTAATATGACTGATAAATAAGTATCTTTTGGCACTGAAGAAAAATTGTCTCAGCAAAAAGGAAAGAATAAAATGAACTGGCTAAACCAAGGAAATGAAGAAATTTTTTTACTCACTTTTCTGTGACTGTTTCTTTGAGTAACTCAGTGGTTTGAATTTTTAATTTGTAGTTAAATGTACAACTGTTTAATCTACAAATATCCTCAAACCAAGATAATACATCAATTTGTTTCAATAACTGAAAATTAGTTTATAAAGGTGACCATGAAGAAAATGTTCTACCATTTTAGTTAAAAAAAGATTAAAGAAAATCTATAGATAACTCATCATAGCTCTTTGCTTTTATTTCCTAAAAGGAGTGGACTGAAGCTGGAAACAAAGGTACGATATATTTTGGAAAGATGAACTTTCTTGTAACACAAACCTGTCTATTTTTCATGCTGGTTGTTTTTGGAGGTTTTGTGTGTTGTGTTTTTCCTTTGGTTTGATTTTTTTAGTGAATTTATGTAATCTTACAGAACAGGAGGTAAAGAGTGCTCTGGTTGTTGCACAGAGATAATCTGTAAACCTTCCATTCCTGGATTTACTGTGAGGTGTGGGTGTAAAAGCTCTGTGTCTTGGGTTTGGGAAGAAGAATTTATCTAAAGATGCCATGCTTAAAATTGCCTTGTCTGTCTCAATAACCTGTGGAAATTTTACTGTTTGTAGAGCATTCTGTTTACTCATCTCAGAAGAGGAAACACTGCCTGTACTCTTCATTTAGGAGCAAGTTTTTAAAAGATCATGGGTTTTTTTAGATTAAATTGACATAGAGAACATGGAATACAGCTTGAGATTTTAAAGTGATTTCTTTCCTATGCCCTTGATACTCTTTTTCCATACCACTACTCATGTATCACTAAACAGGAAAAGATCAGCTTGCAGATTTCTGCTAAAACAACAGAAGCTTCTTTTGCAGCTTGACTGGCTCCTGCCGTATCTATTGCTTCTGCAGCTGCTGCTGAAAAAGCAGCTGCTCCCTTCACATGCTCCAGTGCTGAAGCTGCACCTTGAGCCTTGCTGGCGGCTCAGGTGGTCGCACAGCTCCTCGGCATGTCAGAGGCGAGCTTGCGGCTGTGAACCCGTCTGAAATGGTCGCACGCAAGAGACCTGTGGGAAACAGGGGCTTCTGAGGACAGTGGACTGCTGGGTTTTGGGCCCAGAAGTGTGTTCTGCACCCTGCAGTCCTTTAGCCACTAGGAAGTCTTGTACTCGAAAAATCAAAGCCCAATGTAACTATTTAAGGAAAAGATGATTTTGGCTCACATTCGAGCTAATTGGCATCAGCAGTTCCAGAGGAATGAAGGAAGGATAGAGCAAGCAGCTGCCAGAAACCTCAGCCCTGCAATAGCAGGCCTCAGCCCCATAATAGCAGGCCAGGAGTGTGGGATGCATAGCTTTTACCCAAGCTAGAATAAAGGCAGGACACATGGGCACCACTAGAAGAGTAACTTGACAGGATTAATGCCCATGTGTCTGTGATCAGATATTCTCTAGCAGGAAGGAATGTAGGCACCTTGTGTAGTACTAGTCAGCTTTGATCGATGTGTACAATCCGAACCAGGTCTTCAAATGCTACAGGAAATTCATATTAAATTTTGGAAACTCTAATAAATATATCCATTATCTTTCATACAAAAACTGATAGTGACCTGGCCTGAGGATAAACTGTGAGAGAGCTTCCTAGTGTGTTCAATGAATGTAAGACATATTTTCTATGTCCTCAGGGGTTTTAGGGTTTGGAACCCTGATATTTGAGGAAAAATCTTCAAGAACACACACTTCAAATGCTTAATGTTTAATAAACAAAATATATATTTAAAAGAAAATTTATCAAATGAAGGAATGGATAAAATTTAAATGAGAATAAAGTTTCCTGGATAATAAGTGATGAAATTAATTTTAGATGAGACCATGGAGCCCCTCTTCTAGTTTGGTTTAATCCAGAAGACATCTAGTTCATGTATTTGGACTGAGATTTCAAATAAAGTGTTTTAAGTGGGAACAGCCTGAAGTCACTCCCCAAAAACATCCCTGACTTGAACTAAGGTGTTAATGGAGATCCATTATTAGTTGTTATTCATCATTGCTATCAATGTCTAGCTTATTCATTGCCAGCTAATACTAGAAACAAGTAATTCCCACATCGGGAGTACTCTTCAGAGACCTGTCAAGGAATCTGCTTAAATGACTAGCTGCTAGGTAATAGTAATTCCTCCCCACACTCCCCATCCCCATTTCCCTTTAACCTTAACATTAGACTGAGTTTAAACTTTCCAGTGTAATGTAAAAGAAGACTGCTTTTTACCTTTAAGCTTATAATGACAAATATAAGAAAAGATAACAATTTCTTTGGCTTAATCATGCATATCCTAAGCCATAAAATTAAGTGTATGTGAGCTCATATAAGCAAGGTTATTTAACTTTCTTTTCTAGGAACTTAAGGAGCCACTCTTAGAAAATGTCAAGCATTTTCTCTGCTAACATTTCTTAATATGCCTATAGCTAAGCACTTGCTGGAATTAAAAACAATTACAAACCTCCTAGATACAATTTCTTCTTTATACTATAAAAAGCTGGAAGAAGAAACCATTCCTTGAATTTGATGCTTTAGGGAATGATAAATGTGATTTTTAAGGATCCATCCATCTCCAAAAAGCCAGTACTGGGTTTGAAATATTGAATTAGGGGTTTTCATTCAAGATATTATACAATGTCACTGGTATTGCTGGCTAAGAGCTGTTTACTTCTAATGACCATGTTAAGATGCTGCATTTTGCTGGATACTTTGGGCTAGCTCTAAAAAGAGGATCAGGAGGTAGGCAGATCTATCTGTCAGGCGGGTTGATACTTGTTGGCTTGGGGTTGGCATCCCTGCAGCACTAAGCAGAAGGGCAGCAGTAAAGGCTGCTGCTTTTCTGCCTGCAGTTTTAGGGACAGCAATCTTAGTTATTACTGCTCTTCAAAGCTTGCCAGTCTTAGAAAAATCTACTGAGCATTTTAATGTTTTTGTCTTTTGAAACACCAGTTCAACAGGTTTTTAGGTTGGTTTTGCAGCATCCATGGTGGTCCATATTGCCATGGCTGTACTTCATTCAGGCAGTACCTATCTAAACTCTCATCTTGAGAATCAGTGTGAGTTTGCTTGCTGCAGCTTCAGTGTCCAAAGAGTCTAAAAATAAGTTATAGATACTAGTTCCCTGATTTTGAATTTTTTTTGGCTACCACTATGTTCAAAGTCAAATTATTCTTTAGTGTTTGTCAGTTTAGAGGTGAATTTTCCTACTGCTATTAGAGTTCTGCCACAATGCAGGCCCAGCACTGTTGAAACAACTCTTTACCTGAAGAAATCACAGATTATTTGGCAGCTGTATGAGCTGATTAATGAGAATATTTACTTTTTATTTAGGGATTTCATCACATGTGATTCCATAGATACAGCAGGGATAGTTGCAATATAGACCGTGTTGTTCAACACCTGTGTCTTTACTTTGCCAAAGGTGTGAAAAAAAATCAAAAATCTGTGTTTTGATTGCCCAATTAATATGGTTACATAGGCTCTGCTTGCAAACAAACTGCAATGAGTGAATTCTCTCTTTTAGTTTTGCTTTTTCCCATGTGCTAACAATGCTTTCAAATTACCCCACTTTCTGCCTATAATAGCCAAAATCTCTGTATCTCTGCTTCTAAAGTAATCTATTAATTTCAAAAATACCTAACTAGAGTAAAGAAAGTACCCTAATTTCAAAAGTATGATTCTGTTATGGTGAGCATTTATAGAAGGAGACCTTCTTAGCCATAGGCATTGACAAGACCGATTGTTCTCTCATTCCACTTGGGTTCAATCTGTTGCAAGTTGGAGGTTTAATCTCAGAACTGTGTAGGAGTATTGACTTTCAGACTATGCTGTTAGTCTGCTTTTGCTAGTGCAGTTACTTAGGTAGTAATTTAAGACTCACAACACAAGTAGAATGAAAAATTTTTATAACTGCATGCAGAGGGCCTTAATCCTGAAAATACTCATGCCTGTCTGAGAGTTCATGTTATTTGTCTTCAGCAGGACTAAGCATTTGCTCAACACTGAATGTGCTGCATAAATGTTGCCAAATAAATATGTCTGTCTTATTTTTCTAGTACAGTAAAAGGGTCCTCAGCAAAAGCCTAGCAAAAATCCTCTTCCCAAAACAAAGAGAAGGAGGATAGGGAAATGAGCTTGTTTGATTTTGTCATATTTCATTTCAATATATAATTTTTCAAAAACATTTGTCAGCAGTCCTGCTTTCCTTTTTTGAAAGTCTTTTTGGGTCTTTAAGTCCAGCCTTCTGGCACTCTAAGCAAAATTTTGACATAATCCTTTTCATTAAATGGTGAACTATATCAGATTAGAAAACCAGCCTTTTTCCTCCATTTTGGAGAGCTGTTTCATTTGATATACTTTTCAAAAACCTACCTGAATATTCTGCCTCAGGTCTGCTATTGCCTGAATTATCCTTCCATTCTAAATTTTTTTGTTGTTTTTTTTTCTTCCAAATCTTCTTTACTTTGGAATAGGTGGAAGAAGCTGGCAAGGTTAATAGAGGTTTTAAATAAAATTGTTCTGTCCTGGTACAATAGTCACTCATGCTACCCCACAATCTTTAATGGCTATAACAGAAGTTAGCGAACTTTTACCTCTTCAGGGGTCTTACAAGAATTGTGGGAACAGGCCCTGCAGGGATTAGAGATCCAAGAGCATTGGTTGATATTCAAGCACCACTTCTGAGCTCAGGAATGATGCATCCTAATGGACAAGACATTAGGCAAAGAATGAAGGAGATCTGTGTGGATGAATAAAGACCTCCTGTCAGTTGCTCTGTCAGTAAGCAGAAAATACTCAGGAGATGGAGACAGGCTCAGACCATTTGGAATGAATATAAAGAGGTTGGCACGGTAAGTAGAAGTGAGACAAGGAAGGCTAAGGCCCACCTGGAATTAAATCTGAACAAGGATGTAAAGCCAAAGAAGTCAAGGACAAGAAGAGAGGCTTCATTAAATATTTCAGTAACAAAAGAAACACTAAGGAAAATGTAGATCTGTTGCTAAATGGAAGTGGGACCCTGTTAACAGAGGGCACAGAGGAGGCAGAGTTAGTGAATGCTGCCTTTGCATCATCGTCACTGGCAAGACCAGCCCTCAGGGATCTCTGACTCGGGAGACTTGGGAGAAGGAAGGGTTGAAGGAAGACTTGCCCTTGCTCAAGGAGGATCAAGCTGGAGTCAGGTAAGCCTGGCATCCACAAGTCCATGGGCCCTGGTGGGATGCATCCAAAAGTGCTGAAAGATGGGCACCAAAGATGGGCAATTTACAACCATATTTGAAAAGTTGTGGTGATCAGGAAAAATGCCTGAGGACTAGAAGGAAGCAAATGTCACTCTGGGCATGAAAAGGGAAAGAAGGACCCAGGAAACTCCCAGTCAGTCAGCCTCAGCTCAATCCTTGGAAAGGTGATGGAGTGCCTCATTCTAGAGGCCGTTTCTATACACAAGGAGGACAAGAAGATGATCAGGAGTAGTCAGCATGGATTCATTGGAGGTAAGGTATGTTTGAACAACCTGTTTACCTTCAATGATGAAACAAGTACCTGAAAGGATGAAGGGAGGGCAGTGAGGGTCCAGCAGAGGGTGGCAACGATGAGTAAAGGACTGCAGCATCTCTCTTATGAGCAAAAGCTGTGGGAGTTGGTTCTCTTCTGCCTTGAGAAGAGACAGCTGAGAGGTGATCTCTTCAGTGTCTGTAAATATCTGAGGTGAGCATGTCAGGAGGATGGAGCCAGACTCTGCTCTGTGATGCTAAGCTTTTTCCTGTGTCCAGTGGGACAAAAAGCAGTGGGCAGAAATTATTGCACAGGAAATTCCACCTGAACACAAGGAAGAACTTTGTTTCTGTGCAGTGACTGAGCCCCAAAACAGGCTTCCCAGAGGGGCTGTGGAGTCTTCCTCACTAGGGGTATTCAAGAACTGCCTGGCCACAGTTCTGTGCCATGTGGTCTGGGATGACCCTGCTTGGGCAGGGAGGCTGGACCACATGACCTGCTGTGGTCCCTTCCAACCTTGCTCATTCTGTGATTCTGTGAAGTGCTTTGAGAAACCTCCTTACTAACTCCCTTTATTCTGATATGAAACCTCTTTTTCATGAGTGAATTTGACATCCTTCTGAACATGCTGTTATACTCATATCTGCCTCCTTTTGCCACAAGTTCTGTAGGTTCATTGTTGTGTAAAGTGCATACTATCATCAGTTGTACTCTGCTATTCTACCAGTTTTGTCAAGTGCCTCTTGTGCTCTTTCAGTTAGTTTCTCTTGTTATGTCTGAATCAGTACATGAAGGATTTACTACTTGAAAGAAGTAGTACTGCTATGACACAGGTAGGAAATAGAAAGAAAATGTTCCTGAAACAAAATCATTCCAAATTTTTACAACTATCTAGGAAACTTGCCTTCTAGTTTTTCCCTGTTCCATGCAGCTTCTTCACCTTCTTCCATCTGTTTAATATACATACATACATGTGAAAACATGTAGTGAGCACCAAGCATATTTGGTTGTGAAATCCTGTCAAGAATTTTGCTCATCATTCTGATGATAGCCTGAAATGTTATTAAAAAATCACAGAACTGAATTTTTGGCTCCTTTTTATAATCGCATAATATTATATAATATTACAATGACATGAAAAGTCATTGAGAAGAGAAAAAGAGGTTTGTTACGAGAAACTAAATATTCCCTGTTTTCTTTTTACTGCTTTTCTTCAGCTACATCTATTTTGGAGGACAGAACAGTTTCTAGGACTTGGAAGGAGATGAAGAGAAAGATACAACATGAAAACTGTAAGAGAAACAGAATATAAAAGGACTTCAGCATAAATATATTTGCCTTTCTTTAAAGTCTCTTCTGAATTTAATAAGAATAAACTTTAGAGGGAATTGGAAGTAAATGTATAAAAGTGGCCCATAGTGAAATAAAAAATGAGTGAATTTATCTGTAGAGTAATATAAATTTTGTTCATCAGTGTTTTTTGGTTTTGTTGTAAAAATACCTAAGTACTGTAAATTGTGTCATAAATCAAACATCATCAGGAAATTACAAAATTAAATTAAAATTTACTCTTCCTTCTATTTTAGCATGGAAAAATTAGGAATACTAACTGAAGCTCTGGGTTGTTTTTTCCCCCTATGTCTATGCAGCCATAACATGGTGTTTCTAAAACTCAGTGAATGCAAGATTAAAATGAAATTACATCATATCAGTTCAAGACATTCTATGAAGCAAATCACTCCTCTGTGAGCTGTAGACAGGAGAGGGCAGGTGGAGGTCACTAGGCCTGTGTCTTGGCAAGTCCATGTAGTTGTAGAGCTGTCTTTGCTGAGTGGAAATCTGATCTGCTTAACAATGAAAAACAGCTTTGGGGGAAAATAGTCTCATGAATGCTTATTTTTATAAGATGTCTGGAAAAAATCACCAGAGCTGTAGAAAAGAGATCTTCCTTTGGGAATGTTGGTGAATGGGAGCATCTCAAAGATGGGTTTAAATACATGTCTAGACATAGTTTCCATGACAAACTCTGCAACCCTGCTCCTCCCCTTTTACTTTTCAGACTTGCCTCTGTATATCTTGGTTAGCCTTACACCTATTAGTGATACAACTGTATCTTCACAGAAGACAATATATTGAATAGCTTTTTTAAACTATCTGTTTAGATTTCAAGGTAAAACTTTTATCTTCTGGGAGCTTTTCACAGGTTTGTTTAATACACCTGTCAATCTCACAGTCTCTTCTCTGTCAGCTAGCTAACTATTTTCTTTTTAAAAGGACTCGTTTTGTTTATATAGCAGTGAGTTTGAAAAAGAAGAAACTGAGGATAAGTGCAGTACAGTAAAAATTATGAATTTTATTAAAGCATGTGTGGAAAGGAAAGTGGGGAAAACATGTATGTCATTTAACTGATATGAAAATATGTCATTCTGGATAAAAAAGAGTATTAGTAACTCATACTAGGATTTTTTTTTTAGAGAGAGAGAGAGTTTGTGTGTATGTGTATGTGTATGCGTATGTCTATGTCTGTGTCTATGTCTATGTGTTTAGTTAATACCTTCCTTCAAGACACATACCAGAAATATCTCTCCCATATTTCTACTATTTAATGTAAAACAATACTGTAGTTGAAGTCTGAACTTAAGTTACTGCGCACAATAAAAAAATCTATTTCTGAATGAGACAAGACATGTTCCTTCCTTAGATCTCTCAGCTGCAGAAAAATATGCTCCTTTTTGGTCTAAGCTCCGTCAGAATACCTTTTTTCCCCTTCTGAATATAACTTAAAAGTGAACCTACTTGTTTCTGTGGCATTTGATGTTTTCATTTGCTTTGTGACTGTGGCCTAGTCACCACAAATTATTTTTGTGGCTTTCTTTTACTTCTATGTATTTCTCAAACATTAATTTTATTTATTTATTTACATATAAGAAATTGTAGATGATTAATTAATAATCTAATGGCTGCAGATATTTTAAAACTGTGAAGCAGATTGCTTTCCTTGGTTTGGAAGAGGGTATGAGAAAAGGAAGACATTTTTAGAAAGATCATCAGTTAATTATTTTGAAATCCAGCATTATCGACTGGTGGGTTTAAATTTTGTGGTATCCAAGGCCTGGATATTTCCAGGTTGTTTACTGGGTCTGGTCATTGAGACTATTTCCAGAATCATTAAAAGATCCTATCAGAAATACCATATATAAAAGATCTTTTATGAAGACCTCATCTAGAAAAGAAATAAGGAGTATATTTAAAACCATGTTGAAATGGTTAAGTCATATACAGACACTAGTCACAGTTGTTATGTGTATATTAATTTTTCAGTGGGAGGTAATTTTCTCTGATTAAGACATAAGCCAGAATACAATTTTATTTGTACTTATTTAAAGGGAAGTATTTATATTGCTCTAGAAAAGACGTGCTTGGATAGCTGAGATTTGCCTTTTGACTTACAGTCCCCAGTGAAAGACATGGTAGTGGATAGACCATATTGATTCTGGGGAAAACCTTCCAGGATATTAAGAAAATAATGTAGGCTTTAATGAGCTGCCGTGCTCTCTGAACTAAAAAATTGAAAGAGAATTAAGAGATGGCAATCATGGACACTGAAAAGGCAGATGTTTGAGAAGATCAGAGTAATAAGCTTATCTGAACAATTATTCTCAAAATAATCAAAGTGGAGATAGTTCCTTGTTCTATAACATGCTGACCCAGATCTTCAACTGCCATCAATTGCTTTAGCTTGGATAGTTTCAAGGAGCTGTCCTCTCAGCTTAGCTGAGATTTACAGCAGCTGGCTGGGCTCCAAGCACTTATTTGCATCCCATTTTATTATAGTGTATTATTACTGGCAATGCAATCACAATAGCTGACTTTCACGTGTAGAAATCTCATGGTCCAGTAGCACAGAGGACAACTGAAAATGCCCCATGTGGGTCCAATCAAGCAGCAGCTTGGAAATGCATAGCTGTAACTTCTGTATTCTCTTAAGGCTGAAACTCCAGGAGTGAAAGAACTGAGGTGCTTCAGAATGACAGATGCTCTGTGCAGCAGCATCATGTCATAGACACACTGTCGTCTTCTGTCAACCTCTGCACTGAATAACCAAACTAATATAAAGTACTACATATCTGTCTTACCTGGGTTACAAAACAGCCTTTGTAATTCTGCAAACTTTTTACACTCAAAATCATTTTTCAGCAGAAAGCCATCCACCTTACATGTGAACCCTTTTTTAGTCTAATGCAAATCTTAACAGTTTAATTGAAGAATGTTATTAGCCCAATTACAATGATACTATCATGTAACCAATGCTTACAGATCAAAACACATGTAGTTAAAGTGGCACAAAGACAAACAAACCTCCTGAGTTCTACACTTCAGGTGGTGATGTGCTCAGCCTTTCACTGTTCTAGGCCCTCAGATTAATTGTAGCTTAACGACTTTGGGGTATGCCCATCATAGGTGTCTTAAGCTATTTTCAGGGGGAAAGGTGGAGTTGGTCTTTGTTTTTGTTTTCCACCTAGAATATACTAGTGGCCAGTGTTGTGCTGAGCAATACACTCTGTAGCTTGCTTTTCCTTCACTGATCTGCAAGTCCATGTTATGCCATACAAGTTATGTTTCACTCTTGTCTGGATATTTGTCCTTTTTTCTCTTTATTACCATGAAAAGCGGTTTTGCCTGGCTCCCAAGGTGACCAGGAATGACTGGTTAGCTGCCTGTAGTCCAGGGCATCTGTACTTGGCTGTACAAAGCTCTGTACTTGGGCTTTGAATGCCATCTGACTCCACTGCTTATCTGTGCTTCATTTCTTTCTAAGTTACAGTTATCTTTCTCTATATAGATTAACAACATTATTACTGCTTTTATCTACTAAACACGTATCTCTGCATAGTGATAGCTATTTTAACACAGTTTACTTTCAAAGCTGAACAAAACATACAACGATGGTTACCTGGTCATTAGATGATTGCTTTTTCTGTTGAACTAAAATAAATCTCCAGGAAGGCTGGATGAAACTTAGACAAACCTTTTTGGGAACTAAGCCTTGAATTGTTAGCTAGCTTAAGGCAAAACTTGTAGCTTGTTTCGGGCACCGCCAGCCCCATCACTATGGTGGTGCACAGTAGCAAATATATGTATATGTAATATGTAATATGTAATATGTATATGTATATGTATATGTGTGTGTGTGTGTGTGTGTGTGTGTATGTATATTCATGTATATGTGCATTATGGGTAATCAACAAAGGGACCGATTTCATTCTGTGGCTATACACACATTGCTGAAAACTTTTCCTGAGTATCTGTGTAGTCTCATATACTGTTATCAATCTTTCCTGCAAGTGTGAAGCCTTTTGCATTAACCCAATTTAACTCTGGAGCTATTTAGCTTAGAAGGTCTGGTTACCTTATCACCAAGAAAAGGCTTTAACACATACCTTTGCACTGAGGTTAAGGGTATATTTCTGTAGATAGAGACCACAGTCAGTGATTCAAACACCTTTGTTGTGATCATTTAGTATGATAGAAGGACATTTCTTTGCTGAAATTTTAATCCATATCCTATGATTTGAGAGTCACTGAAAATTTCTCTGCTTTTGGCATAGGTTAGCTATCTAAAGATATCTCTAAAGCTTCCATTAAGTTTCTAAGGAGATATTTTGTGCAGTTAGGGTAACTTCAACTTCACACCTTTGTGAGTATGTAACTATGGTTCCATCCTTTCTAGCAGCTGACCCTGCTAATGTGAACATGTTCATATGGTTAAGATTAATGAGTCAATTATTTTTACACAGGAAATCTGTCACGTACGCTGTTTTCCTTGACTTGATTATTTTAATTAAAAAAAAAGTGTTCAATTATCTTTTTTATTGATGTTCTTGTGTTAATCAGGAACAATTATTAGTGAGACTTTTGTGGATGGTTGCTTCCAAGTTCCTTAACTGAAAATACAATACTTAAAATAGAACAGAGTTTTAGAAAAGCTAATTATTTTTTTTAATTGAAGACTTCTGAGCCAATACTGGTTGTTTCTGTTGTGGAAAAGATAGATTGTCACTTAAAGCATAGACATGTCCGAGTCAATGCTAAATGAATTACTCTGTATTTACTCTGTAGCAAATATTAGCAGATACATTTTACAATTACATCTCAACTATAAAATAGTTCTGTCAAGTTAAAATCTTGTTGACTCAGTTGACAGATTTTAAACATACTAAGTATCCTTTGGCTTCACTGAGTTACTGCGTGTTACATGTATTTCCAGCTTTCAGGAAGAGCTTGTGTCTTGAAATTTGTTAAATTTGAAATAAATCTTTGAACCATAGCACCTTGGCAATAGATTTCTAATTGTTTTGACTTACATCACTCAATTCAGTGATGCTGGGACCATATTTATGAATAGTTAATCGAGTTAATAGGCTCAATTAATTGTGTTTGACAATTCTGTCACCAGGTGGCACTATTACATATAGTGTTTATCTTCAGAGTACCCATTAAATTTTGTGAAAATACTTGTGAACTGTCTTATCCTGCTTTCTAAATTCTGAACAAATCACAAATAAGGCCATTCTCAAATCTCTATTCTGTTGCCTTAATCTCTTTAACTTGAGATCCTGTTGGATGCTTCTTCTGCTTAAAGGTTGCAAGGATGAGAACAAAAATGTTGCCCAAACTAGCAGAGTAAAAAAATCTTCTGATTTAGGCAGTCTGCATTGCAGCTCCTTTGAAAACCATATTGACTGAGTAAAGTGAGGTCATGCAGTCAAAATTCCCTACAGTTGGCTGTGGTTGTCTCTGTGACTGTTCGGATGCATATGTGAAGGCTGTGGCTTTGTATATATGGCATAAGACCTAACCTGAGATACACTCCTAAACTAGATGTAACCCAGACCATGAAGTGAAATGAAGTGAAAAGTTTAGCTCTGTGTTGCTTAATTCCTTCTCTTGTTGGGATTATGGTCATTTGAAAATGCATGCTCAGTAGGTATTGCAGGTCTTTCATCTAAGACTTTGTTACTTGAACTTTCAGATTAAAGAATCCAAACTGTACTTTTAACTACAATATTAGCGATTCAATTAAAGTTTTCAGTAGGGGGTAGCATGACTATTATTAACGGCAATATTCTGTCCAGAAAACAAAAGGAAATTGAGACAAGTATTCAGTATTGGCTTTTTTTTAATATGGTAAAACTAGTAGTCATTTTTCTTTTGATTGTATTTCACCTTATGATTCATCTTTAATTACACAAATAGCTGGCAATTTACATGGCTTCTAACACCTTAAATTATGGTTAAGATGACAATCCCCACTCACATTTATGCTGCTGCTGCATTAAGGAAAATGCTGCTCTCAAAATAAATGGTCTATGGCCATAGAATCACTTGGGTTTGAAAAGCCCCTAAAGATCTTCTACTTATGACTCACCTGCTGAGCAGGGATGTCTTCCACTAGACCAGGTTGCTCAGAGCCACTTCCAGCCTGGCCTTCCAGGATGAAGCACATACACCTTCACTGGGCAATGTGTTCTACTGCCTCACTACCCTCACAGTAGAGTATCTTTGTAATATCTAATCTAGACCTACTCTCAGTTTCAAACTATTCCCCCTTGTCCTGTTACTACAGACTCTTGTAAATAGTCCCTCTTCCCCTTTTGTGTAGTCTTCCTTTAGGCACTGGAAAGCTGCAATTAATTAAATCACTCTGACTCCTCTTTTCCAGGCTGAGCAATTCCAAATCTCTCAGCTTTTCCTCATAAGAAAGGTGCTTCAGCACTTTGAACAGCATTTTGGCCTCCTCTGGACTCCCTCCAGCAGGTCCATGTCTCTCCTGTGCAGGGCCCCCAAAGCTGATGCAGCACTGCAGGTGGGGTCTCAGCAGAGCAGAGCAGAGGGGCAGAATCCCCTCCCTGGCCCTGCTGCCCACGCTGCTCTGGATGCAGCCCAGGACACGTTTGGCTCTCTGGGCTGTCAGTGCCCGTGGCTGGGTCATGTCCAGCCTTTCACCCACCAGCACCCGCAAGCCCTTCTCAGCAGGGCTGCTCTGACCTGTCTGTCCCCAGCCTGTGCTGGTACTGGGGGCTGTCCTGGGCTCTGGTTGACTTCATGAGACTCCCATGGACTGACTGATCAAGCTTGCTCAGGTCCCTCTGAATGGCATCCTGTCCTTCCACACAGCTTGGCATCTAAAAAGCTTGAAAATTTGCTGAGGGTGCACTCATCTCTTTGTCTGTGTCAATAGTGACAGTATTAAATAACTCTGGTCCCCATATGGACAGTAAGGACACCCCTTGTCCCTCTTGCCCATCAGGACTCGGAGACATTGACCACTACCCTGTGGATGTGACCATCTAACCACTTCCTCACGCACCATGAAGTTGCTCTCTCCATTTTAAGGGAGAAGGATGTTGTGGCAGCCTGTGTCAAAGGGTTTATAGAAGTCCAGATAAATGAAATCTGCAGCCCTTCCCTTGCCCACCAGTGCAGTCACTCCATCACAGGCCACTGGGTTGGTCTGGCTGGACCTGCCCTGGGTGCAGCCATGCTGGCTGTGACCTCCCTGTCCTATGTGTGCCTTAGCAGAGCTTTTGAAAGGGTCTATTCCTGTGATCTTCCCAGGCACAGAGGTGAGGATGAAAGGTCAGTAGCTCCCAGGGTCCTCATTTCTATCCTTTTAAAATATGGGTACAATGTTCCTCTTTTTTAGTCACCTGGGACTTCACCTGACTTGCCAGACTTTTTGAGTATCTTGGAGTGTGGCTTGGCAATTACATTAGCCATTCTGTCAGGACTCTGGGATGCATTTTGTAAGGTCCCAAAGATTTATGTATTTTCAGTGGTCATGAACAGGACCTTATAGTAGGAGAGACTTTTTTCCCTCAGTCCTCATCCTCCTGTCCAACTACTCAAGAGGTGTGGGAAGATAGCTTGCCATTGGAGACTGAGGCAAAAGTGTTGATAAGTACATCAGCCTCTCTTCATCCATTGTTACCAGTTTTCCAGTTTACCAGGATTTTTATTGCATGGCTTTAGCTTCTTTGATCTTCAAAACTATATTTTGCTTGATAGCATATCAATACCCAGGATAAAGTTTCCTCTGCAAGAAAATTTTGGAAAAATGGTTAAGGTGACACAGAATAACAGAACAAGATAAATTCATGCACATCTGTTATTAGTTTCTTATATGAGGCTTTCAAATCATTGCTTCCCTTTCTATCCACTTCCATCCTTCTAGTCCATCTTAATGAAGTCAACCTAGTCCTCCCTCCCTCCCTCCCTGCTTTTTGAAATCCTGTCACAAAAGATTACATAGGAGAATAAAAAGAGTCCATAAATACTTTCATTTTTATTACAGTCTGTCTGAGTCTGTGTAAATGAATTTTAAAATAATATCTCGCCTTGTATATATCATATGAGGTAGGTGGAACCTATGAACATATAAAACAATA
>VWYI01050090.1:0-40455 GCA_013399455.1 Anthoscopus minutus
AACCACCATCTTTCATTGCAGGTCGCAAGCAAGACACATCAACCTCGAGCGAAGGTTTGAGTGAGAAATTTAATCACCCAACAGTGGGAAGGTCCCTATGACCTTATCACTTCAGGGTGCGGGTATGCTTGTGTATCCACAGATACAGGGGTACACTGGGTGCCTGCGAANCCACAGATACAGGGGTACACTGGGTGCCTGCGAAGTGTGTTCATCCTGGCCTGCGACCACAAAGGCGAAACCCGGCCAATGAGCAGGTTAGAGACCGTGACCAAACTGAAAGGGATTTAGTGGACGATCCATCGGATAGTGACTTGAACACAGACAATGCGAGTGTTCACTCCGATGGTCCCTCCAAGAACAGACACTGAACATTTTTCTTTTTTCTTTTTCTTTTTCTAATGGAAAAAGGGTGAAATGTCGCTCTGAAAATTACAAGCCTTCTGATTTTCTCTGATGTTCTTTGGAGGCCCTGATGTTCTTCTTTCAGTTCTCTCATGTTTTCATATTTGTAGTGCATGTTCCCATGAACTGTAACCTAAACAAAGGTTGTTTTCCACATTCCTCTCTGAGGATGTCATTTGATGGACTTTCCCCTTGACCAGTGGAACTGGAGAGGAAGTCACCTCATTCTCCAATCCCTGGTCATTGTTCAGAATGTATATATGTAGTGAGGTCAAAATAAAGATTATTCTTTTTCATGTCTTGATGAGAGACTGAGTGCTGTGTCTCTTCTGTGCTCTCTAGCGACACACAAAAACAATTAAGAACCAACTACAGAGTGCAATAGAGTGGTTAATGTCACCTTGCCCTGTCAGACAAGAAAAGAGAAACTCTATACCTGGGAACATTTTATGTGCATACTTACATATAGGGCAGAATTGTGACACCTGACAACTCCCATAAGGCAAAAGCACCATATTTTAATGTGATTCATATAGCTGGAGGTAATCTCTGAGTTTTAGGCACATATAGGAGTTAATAAAATGGAAGGAGGGGAAAAAAAAAAGAAAAGAAAAAATGCAGTATGGATTTGCAGATAACAGTTCTATGCCTATGTAATTTCAATGATTTTTGGTTTGGGTTGGGTTTTTCTCACCAAAAAAGAAGACTGGAACTCAAGCAGAAGTTGAAAGAAGAGGAGGAAGAATACTCTAGGTAAGCCTAATTTCTATGCAGAAGGTGTCCACTCCAGACGCTCCTTGCACCATGACACGAAACAGAGATAAGAAATATTGGACTAAGGAAAAAAGTGTTCCAAAAGCACAAAATTCCAGCTTACCTTCTACAAATGGCAGCATATTAATGCTGCTATTTCAGCTGAATAAAGGCATTTGTCAATTAGGGCAATTTCGGCCATAAAAAATTATTTTTCAGGGAAGACAGAAAGAGGTACATATGCCTAAAATGCATCCTGCCATTCCCAGGGCTAATTACAGTGCTTTTGACAAGTATATTACAACTTCACAGTACAAGGATATTTCCATTGATCCATCAAATATCTGTCCAACAAATGCAGACTTTGAAAGCTGTGTTTCATATATCTGGAAATAGAAGATAAATGTAGTCAACAGATTTTTTGTCCCTACTAAGAATTTACTGCAGAGCAAGATTAGTTGCAGGTCTATCTATCATTAGACTGCCTTTGTGACTGCTTCCTGGTGTTGCTTTCTGAAAAGCTTCTTGCGCAGGAAAGAATTTTTAAAAGTATAGTGGCTGTTTTGGAGACAAGACAGCTAAGTATGTACTTTAATGAAAGACAGTTTGGGAGGAAATGCATCAGCAGTTATAAGTACTTTTCTTCCAGAACATGATGGCCTCTACCAAGAAAATCTGCTGTATTTCACAGTAGTTTCCCAACTCTCCTTTTACCCTGCACTGTTTTCCCACTCTGCCAAATGTTTTGTAGTTCAGTGCCCATGTTGTCTACTTTATCTCCATACATCAAGGCCCTCTAAGTTGTTTGTGTTTTCAAAGCTTTTAGAACACATATCAGCTAATTTAAAGAGAAATCAGTTGCTTTGTAATATATAAGTATAAATATATAAAATCAGAATTTATAAATGAAAAGCAAAAAGGAGCCTTGTACACTGATACATTGGTACACACATGCTCATAACCACTATTTTTCATGTCTCCTAGCTTCTATACACTTTTCCTAAGCACTTTCCTAAACTGTTTTCATTTTCAATACAATTTTCTCATACTAATAATTCTTCACACCATTAAATCACTAATAGACAATAAAACCTCCAGGAGGTTTACTACAGGGTATGCTGCAAATTTGCAGTGGAGTACAAAGCTGTAGATATTTCTGATATTCCTTTTAGCAAGGAAGTAGCAACTTAGATTCCTACAGCCATCAGTTTGCCCCAGGGCTTGTTTACTTATGGAGAGAGAAGATGATTATTTCCCTTCTGTAGATCCCTAAGCCCTGAGAAGGGTATTTCCCTTCTGTAGATCCCTAACATCTGAGATACTGCTATTGGTACTAACAGAATTGGAAACTGAATAAGAGAACTTGATTTTGCTGCCAACTAAAAATCAACGTTGGAGGGAAAGCACATTGAACAGGTTAGTAACTTCCATGACTATTTTCCAGAAATAGTTGTCCTGATTTCAGCTGGGTTATCATTAATTTTGTTTCAAGCAGCAGGTACAGTGCTGTGTTTTGGATTTAGTAAGAGAGTATTTTGATAACACACTGATGTTTTAGTTGTGATTAAGCAAGGTTTATCCTGAGTCAAGGACTTCCCGGTGTCCCATGCTCTGCCAGCAGGCAGGTACACAAGCAGAGGAGGGTGCACAGCCAGAACAGCTGACCCAGTCTTGCCAAAAGAGATATTCCACACCACAGGATTTCATGCTCAGTGTATAACAGGGAGGAGTTGGCCGAGAGGAGTCAGGCACTGTTTCCTTTTTATTACTAATAGTATTAGCATTAGCATATTTTACTTTATTTCCATTATTTAACTGTTTTTATCCCAAACCACAAGTTTTTTGGAAGGACAGGAATGGGCAGTGAGAAAGAGACTCCATTGCTTTTTGTTGCCAGCTGGGGTTAAATCACAGTGGTGCAACCTAAAGCTGAGCAGTCCTTGCACAGTGTGTGACAGGTTTTACCTGCCCCAACACAGCAGGAGAAGCAGCTCCTGTTTTCGGCTGCTTCCCTCCAGCAAGCAGCTCCCAGTGCTTGCACTCTCTCGTGCATTAGCCACACAGTTGGATGTCAAACCACTTTTAACTAAGTGATCAAAATCTGCAGTCTGAGATCATTCCACCTTGTACGTCAGGGCTTTATGCAGCAACAGTTCCCAAGCCACATGCAGTCCAACAAAAATAAAAACCCAAGCCAAGATACTTTGATTTAGTCAGCTGAAATATCTTTCAGTTTCTGTCTCTGGTATTGAACAGATATACTCACTATATTGTATTGCATATCCGTAAGATACAGGTAAAAATTTTCCAGGCACAATTAATTTTTTTATTTGACAGATTACATAAGTTATCACAAACTCAATCCATTTTTCTGAATCCACATGTTTTTCTAAAGAAAAAACTTCAGTGGGAAGAAAACAGCCATATTTACAGTGATTATGTTTGATTAAGGATTGATAAGCAATTAAGGAAAATAAAAATCCCAGCACAATCTCCCTGTCTTCTTTGCAAAGACTACATTAATTTAACAGAACCGAGAGGAATTCTGCCTCAAATTGGTGTGTTTTCCCTTTATCTTTCACAGGAAAAAAATTTAACTTTCAGTTTTCCTCTGAATTTCTTGTCATGTTAAGATATTGCTCATTAACTAAACTTGGGGCATCTCAGCATCTAAGCATCATTTCTCTGCCATCTGTTGCTCTGTCCTGAACCAGAATACCAAGTATATTTTCCAAATAAAAGATTTCTCAGTTAAAATAAGCAGAAAACACAGAAAGTGGGACATTAACTATCCACACTAGTTGATTGATTGGAATTTAGTTCCACAAGCAGGTCCATGACCATGCTTTTGCAGTACTGAATTTCTGGAACCTCCAAAAAGAAAGGGAGTTAAGAGTGGTTGCAGCAAGTACAACTAATTCTCAGGCTGCCTGCATGTGTCTGGCCCATGTTGCCTTCCTCCAGGGCCCATGGGACAGCACAGCCTGTCCCTGCTGCCCTGCTCCTATTCTTGGGCCAGGCAACTCCTACCCTGCCTTCACCTCTTGCTGCCTCCTGGAGCCAGCACAAGACAGAAGGCAAATCATTGGCCTGGAGTTACAGAGAAAGTGCTTTGCAGTGGGAATCTGGATGCAGATTCTGTGAGTAAAACCATAGTATCATTTTTAATGTACTTTCACCTGTGTTAAAGATATCTTGGCCAGTTTTCTGCTGCTGTTCAGTGAATTGTAGTAAGCTGCTTCATTTGACAAGAAAACTTCCAGGACACCTTTCTACTGCATTCAGACTGAGTTGGCTGTTAATGTTCCATGGTAGAAATAAACCTTTAAGACATATTCTTACAACATTTTGCAAGCTTAATTGTTAGGAAGTTATACTTTCTCCCACTGGGACAGGAATTAAGATCTCCTTCTTAAAAACATAAACCTCAGAAAATATTATTAGAAGCCTCCTTTTTGCAAATTAAGAACATTGATTTTTCGTTACAGTGCATAGCATTGCACATAATGTGGAGAACAAAAACTCTATTCAAGCACAAACATACATATGCAAATGGTAAGTCATGAACAAGAACACAGGTTATTTTGAATTAAAATAGTTCATTAGATTCTAGTTCTTTCTTACTTCACTTGCTTCTTACTTGGTAAATACCTTGGATTTTCAACTTTTACCTTAAATATTCTCTTTTTGTGGCCATTTGAAGGTCAGGACTTAATTTAGAAAGGTGGATGCATGTTAAAAAAATGAATGAATGACATATTAGGAGGTGACACTCACTCAGCAGTTGTGTGAGCATTATTCATTTCCCCAGGTAATGCAAGCATCCTGAGGTCAGCTATTCATTTTTCATGTAGAAACAATCAGTGCTAGATTTGTCCAGAAAGAGTTATCTTGAATATTTCAACAACAACAGCACTTATCAACCTGATATCAAAAATATTTTACATACATGACTGTATTAACAATAAAGTATATGAAAGTCCTGCAGAAGGCTGAATTTCTACAGCACTTCCACAAGATATGGACTGCTAGCTAGTCCAAGAAAAAACTCATTATTTATACTGGTGTACATAAAGCATTTTTGTTCTGATAGGACCAAATCAGATTGTGTTTCTAAGAAAATCTGTCACGAAATGAAGGCAACCGCCTTATTCTTTATTTCGTATAAAGAATAAAATTAACAAGATATATGGTGTATCTGTTCAGGGTGAAGGTAATGAGAGCATTCCTCCAAATTTCAGCAACATCAGGAGTTATATATACAACTTTAGGAAGATAAAAGTCTACAGCCTGGAAGTTAGGCTTAGTTTAACCCTAAACTTATCTTCAGCAGGCTAGTAACTTATTTAGCTGTGCCTTGACACCTCCATCTTCACAGGAAAACAGAGAAAATTATTGAATTCATAGGACTATATCAAAGAAAATATATCAGTATCAATAAACAGGAACTTTTCCATCAAATGCCATTAAAACATCCAATAATATTTAATTTCCTTTGTATCAATCCAGTTAGTTCATGTGCTATTTCACACGTTTCTAAGTTGTTGAATATTTATTTCAGTCTGCTTACATATTGTCCAGGAAAACAAGTTACACGTGAGAGTGTTTCCTCCATGGAATGAATGTAACACAGCTTTTCATCAATTTTGTAACAAGTGAAGCATTTGAAGTTTTCTAGCCTCTTGCTCAATATACATTCTGAAAAACATATTATATTATTCAGACTCAATAAAGAAACAACTACCTTGGAAAATCACACATACAAAACATTATACACAGGTGATTAAACATGGGATAACAATTCTTAAATTCCAATATTTTTGAATGCCAAAAGGCTTTATTATATACAGACACAATAAAATCACTTTGGTGTATAGGTAAATCATGCTTAAATTGGATTTTCACAGCACAAGCAAGGGTTACAAATATATTAATTGAGGACTATTTCTTATAGCTCTGGCATTGTTCACAGAAACCTAACACTCTTCACTGTTAAAGAGGATCAAGTTGTCAAACTCCATACTTTAGAAGCAATCAGTGCTGGGGCAGAAATTTCTGGTATAGCTCAGTTTTATGACCAAATGCTGCTTATTACAGTGTTACATATTGTAAAGAGAAGAACCAGAACTGTTCTTATCCAGAATCACACGGTGCAACACTATCACTTCGCTCTGCAAAAGTGCGTTTTAGTGCTGGCTCAAGAACAACAGATATGGTGTCAAAACCTGACCATCATCCAGGTCCTTTTCATTTGAGCTTATTTTCAGGGGGCTCTTGTTTATCAGTAATAAACTTGCTTTAGTTCTAACTGCTGGGATTTCTGAAATATTCCAGGAATGTCTGTCTGGGTGAGTCGATTTCAAACCGCAGTGGTAATCTGTGTCAGTCCTAGGTCGTTGGACTCCTCTCTCTCCTGAGGACAGTAAGATGACATTTCCACGACTAGTCATACAGGTTTGTTTGCCCCACCCACTTCCCTCATGTAAGCTGGGTCTTGCACAGTGTTTCTGACTCTGCTGGTGCTCTGCCTATCCATCCTCATCTTGAAGGGGAAGCAGAAGTCCTTGAAGCATCTCTTGAAGTTTTCATCCAAAAATGCGTAAAGGATTGGATTGAGGCTGCTGTTGGTGTAACCCAAAGCAATGCAGAAGTAATAGCTGGATATGGCAGCAGTACTGTGGGACACATCTCCTAAGGCCTCAACCAGCACAAAGATGTGGATGGGAGTCCAGCAGATAATAAAAACTGCCACAACCACAAGAACCAGCCGGGTGATGCGACGCAGGTTTCGATCTTTTTCTCGAGACCCAGAGAGAAGTCGAACGCTTTTCAGGCGCAGGATCATCAGAGTATAGCAAACAATTATAATGAGAACTGGAATAACAAATGCAAAGACAAAGACACAGATTTTCATGAAGATGTCCCACCACACATAATCTCTGTCTGGAAACTGCAAGGAGCATTCAGTGCTAGCAGTATCTAAAAATGAAGGAAGCAAGAAGAAAATTGCTTTGTTATTAGATATTCTAAACAATGTCATTATCATAGCATAACCTAGGAAAAGTGATTAGCATGTACCACGATATTAATAAATGGAGTTATCATTAAATCACTCCAAGGAAGCTTTCAGTTACCACTGAAACTGACTTTATGCAGCTGTCTCTAGAAATTACTGAGTTTTGAGCTTTTTAAAATGCAAAATATTGTATGAAATTTCTTTCCCATGGGAAGACCTAAAAAAGCAGAGCACAAAAACAAAATCTGTAAAGTCGCTTCTATTTGAATCTCACTGAGAAAGAAAACCAGACTGAATACCATGTTCAGTGAAGTAGAAATCTAATCATTATTATCAAACTGCACATGTTTTTGTCTGTGGGTGGAGAAAGAGTTTTGATAACATGAATGGTACAAGCTGAAGGAGGTTTTGATAATAAGAAAATTTTTCCAGTATATAATAATTGTGTAATAATATTTTCTAATATGCCTTTTACAGCACAAATGGACTACACACAAATGCTTACATTCAGAAAAATTGGAAACATCTTCTTTTCTGTTAAACAGAAGCAAATAAAATACATGTGTGCATTGAGTCAAATTGAAGCTACTCTTTTTGCCGATCATGCCACTGAAAATGCAGCCTGTGCAGAGATTGCAGGATCTGGGCTACAGAGATCAGCTGACTCTCTTTCCCATTGCCCATGCCAGGATTCAGAGCTACAGGCTGTCCCTGGAATGTATTTAACAGAAATATTTCATCTGACAGGAGGTGGCTAAGGAATGAAATATTTCAGGTTTCATTTGCTGACCTCATCAGAGCCTTCCAGCCTATAAAACATATGGAAAAATAAGTAATAATATAAATAAAAAGGCAAGAGAAGGGGTAAATTTACAACTACTGTCAGTAGTTCAGGTTGACTGAAGAGAAGTCAGGGTAACACAGGAATTTTTCACTATGAATTGTAGCTTAGATTTTATCCTGTAAAGTTCTTTGAATTTTTTATCACTTTCCCTACTGAGTCTATCATTCCTCTACAAATTATTATTATGTATTGTTTTTTCATTGATTCAGATCTAAGAGTGGAATGATTCAGTATACTCCTGCACATCGTTTTTTCATACCTGTCTCCATCAGGACATATCAGAAAAAAAAATCAGGCCATATTTCCCTGCTAATAAAATGCTTCCCAAATCAAAAAGATATTGCAGAGAATTTGTTCTGAAAAACAATTAGGAGAGGAAGTAATTGTTAGAGTGCCATATACACACTTCCATGGTTAGATAGCAGAAAGCTGTTACTGGGCAATATTGAGTATGGAAACATTTTAATAGTAAACACAGCTAAAAAGCCAAATATTTTGAGATTTCATTTTAAATAATATGTATGATTCTGCAAGCTGAAAATGAAAAACATCTTTTTCAAGGCAGATGCAGGATACTCAGATGACAGCACAAGTATGACTTGGCACTCAGTGAACTTATCTAAATCCTTTGTGATGTAGGTTTTCATAAGCATAATTGCTTTAATTTAATTCCATTCTAGAAATGCCAGCAATCATCTTCAAAGATTTTCTGTCAATTTTTACTGTTATTTGTTGTAGATCATGGCTTATCAGCAGACATAAAATCAGGATGCTGTTCTATAATCTAAATTAGTAAAGTTGCCTTCAGAAGTGTGGGATGAAAATGAGGTGTGATCAGGGATGGCTGCTCCAGACCACATCCAGCTACTCACTGAATCTCACTCCCAGAAGAAATGGCCTCCTCAGATCTACTGAGATAATTCCACATATTTGTCAAAATTAAGTCATCCTCACTATATTTTGCTGTAATTTGTGGTTGGCAGTGTTATTTTAGAACTCCAAATTTTCAAATACAAGATTAATTATTATCTTACATCCCACTGCAGTTTACTTTCTATGGAAAAATCTTATTTTAAATTCATTCATATTCATGTATTGCACTTAATATATGTAATGTCATAGTACTTTATAGAATCCATTCACATTTTCCTGGTTTACAAGTAGGAAAGAGTCAATAGAAATTCTGGTCATAATGCAAAATACTGTATTAGTTTTCTGGAACTTTGGAAATGAAACATAATAAAATCTAATTTATATTTTATTTTTACTGCCGGATAAGTTGCCTAACTATGAATAGTGTCATAAACTTCAGATTTCATACTGACATTTTCCACTTTGAAAGCCAAATATTTCAAATGCATTTATATATTTAAGGAAAAACACTGAATTCTATAAGGCATTTGGTGTAAATAGATTTACCATGTACTTGATAAACTACCGTTTAAGATTGATCTTAATCTTGATCTAGGAAACATACATATTAGATATATAATATTGATTGTGTCACTTCCATACCCTTCATATCCTTACTGGCAATAGGAATAGTTAATTTTATACCTTTATTTTTTTGATAACTGAAAAATTCTTCAGCAAAAAAAGCTCTATTAAGCCAGAGCCAGAAAATTTACATATATGTAAATATTATTCTGCAGGAAAAATGTATCTTAATGCACCTGGGAGCAATTCTCAGCTGTGATAACAAAATGGATTAACTGAGCACAGTGAGGGAACTTCAAGCATAATCATTTTCCATTTGCTGTTCAGTTGTTGCTTAAATTGTGAATCCGACAGAGGCCCTGAAGCTTATAAACAACAGTTTTAACCAACATAACATGGTCAGGCCTGAGCTCCAGCTGTCAGGCAAAGGGAGCCTCCTCACCTTTCCACTCCAGCATTTATAAGCTCAATTCGTGAACACACCAGACAAGGTAATTGACACTAAATTCTCAAGAGAGACCTTAGATCAGACAAGCAGGGAGGAACAGCAGCAGCTGACAAACAGCTGCCAATATTTCCAATCTCATTTAGCCCAGCTCTCTTCTGTATTACCAGTCTCTGCTTCTTAAGTTTAAAAAAAGGGCTGCCTTCTATGTGGCATGGAAAAGGCATTTAATTATTGCTGGCCTCAGAGGACTCCCTTGATCTAAACATGCTGCTGGCATTGAATGACAGGAATATTCTGTTAGTTGAGTGTGCTACCACAAAACACCTGAGCCAATGTCCCATGGCCTTCAAGATCTCGTATGTAGCAAGACATTCTTCCCAAACAAGCCTGAAGTTAATGTTTCCCCAGCTAAACCTTGTTTTATAGAGCCTGTCAAAACTTTACTGGGGAGAAGAGCTACAACACTGCAGACCAGGCCACGTGATTCCCCAAAGCACTTAAAAAAAGAGCTTCCAGAGGACTTTTCTGTCACCTACATAGCAGAAGACTAACAGCAAGAAGAAAAATCTGTGTATCTTCAACCAAATCTATCAGCCCTTGAGCAGCTGTTACTGAAATGATTTTTCACATTGGTCTATGTCAAACAGCTTAACATACAGCATTTATTGTCTCTGCCAGATGAAACAGTATCCTTAGGAGAGAAGTGAAACTGTTCTAAATGGTAAAGTTGATAGTGCAGGGAATAATGAATAATTTTTCAAAATGTTGTTTACATCTCAAACAAAAGTCCTGTCAAATAAATGCCTTGTATTTTATCCAGTAATGGGATGACTCCAACCCAAGGACAGCATTAGAAGTCTCCAGCCTTTTGAAGACACTGAAATGCCCCTGCACTGCACTTACACCTGTGGGTATGAAGCACACATGTATGAAAATGCTTCTTCCCCTTCCTTCTCAAGGAAGATCTTGAAATCAGGTTAACCCCATAGCAGGGTAATGGGTCAGGATCTAGAGGGGCTAAATCTACAGTCCTTCATGGAACAGAAATGTCAAGCAAAGTCTACATATGGTCTGCATAGTAGACTTTGCAGTCTACTTTGCAGTAGGCTGCAATGTCTGGCACTGACTTTGTGTTCTTATAGCTGTTTCCCTGCCATAGCCTGAATTTCTGTTTCCTGTGACAATCCTTATTCTCCACTTTTCCAGGTTTCTGTATAAATTCCCATCCTTTTTAAAATATGATCTTGAGGTATTGTCATATATAATTTATCCTATTTTTCTCTTTCCAGCTACTGACTTTTTCTTTCTTCACCATGCCTTCATGTGAAATAACTGGTGATAATAAACTCCCAAGAATTCTAGTTTCTCCTCTTAGAACTTCATTGGAACTACTCTTACAACACCTACAAAAAGAACTTTAAGCCTCAACTGATCCTGGACTTGACCATTGTAATTAAACTCCTGATAATTTTCCCCTGCTGTCTGCTTGTAGTTTCTGATGGTCTCATTTCTAGCACAGACAGTGCTTCAAAGTGTATTTGGTTCTTTTATTTGGCATGAGCATTTGAGCTTAAATGATTTATATGTTGTACTGTGATGTTCCACCATATATTTCAAAATGTCAGGAATTTAGATGTACTTTTGAAGAAAGAATAAATAAGGTTTGATCAATATTTGAACCTACAATTTGTAAGGTCGAGAAATAAAAAGACTGGATTTTAAATGCTTACACTCACCGTCCCTGACTTTGGTGCCTCCAAGAACTATTGCTGATATACCAACAGATGAGGACAGCAGCCAGATACAAATGTTGATTATCTTTGCTTTGAGAGGTGTACGAAAGTCCAGAGCCTTCACAGGGTGACACACAGCAATGTATCGATCAACACTCATCATGGTGAGCGTGAAAATGCTGGTAAACATGTTATAATAGTCAATAGAAATCACTATTTTACACAGCACATCACCAAAGGGCCAGGAGTTCATCAGATACTCGGTGCTTTGGAAAGGCATGGTTGTGGTAACAAGTGCATCTGCCATAGCCAGATTGAAGATGTAGATGTTGGTTGCTGTCTTCATCTTTGTGTACCTGCAGAACAAAAAAAAATGTAGGGCTTTATTAGATATGATTATGTCCATTCAGATATGTAACAGTTTATCAGCCAGGCTTTGTCATAGTTGTGAATTTTTATGTCTTTTCTCACCTGTGATAGAAATGTACACAAATGCAAGACCCTTGGGATAAAAGTGAACACACTTCATTCAATCTCTCAGCATTTATGTTAGCAGTTGGAGCTATTTCCCACAGGCAAACCAGGTATATGAATACATTTATTCTAATTAGACAAATTTCAATTCTATTTTATGAAGTCCCACTACAAGAAAATATCGCTGTTAAATTTGGAAGGGATCAAAATGGGGTTTTTTCCCTTTTCTGTTATTCCATTCTCCGGTAAGAAAACAAGCTAATTGCTATATCTGCTGGGCCAGATTGCTTCCTATGTGATAGTTTGTCTTACTTGAATTCACTACAGTGCCAGCTGATAGAGTTTAGTCATTTACCTTCCTTGTTCCTTCCTTGCCTGTTTCTTCTCCTTTCTTATCATCAGCTTTTCCCAGTCCTCTCTTTTATGACTGGTAATGTAAAAGGTCACTATTGTTAAAGTAGGATACCGCTGTCATAGCAGTATTTTTTTCTGCATTCTTTAAATTCATAAAAAGTAAGTCCTTGTTTTGTCCAGCTGGTAGGAACCTAAGCCTACATAGAAAAACAGGATCTGTTTTTTGAGATGACACCCTGCTTTGTTCAGCCCAAATGACAGTTTTGGGACACAGCCTGTGGATGACTGCTCCCCTCCTTGTGATGGACACAACGGATGATGGAGAGCCTGCTAATATGGGAATTTACCTATCACTCCTTTCTGAAATGCTTCTCCTCAATACTTGTGTTTGCTATTGGTGTTAACTTATCATAGGATTTAATGATTTTCTTTCTCAAAACTGCTTCAGTCCCCTATTTTGAGTGTATGGCCAAACTAGAATGTGCACATGTAACACACATAGAAGCACACGTAGCCACATTTTGCTGTATGTTGCTAATAATTTACAGTGGAAATAAAAGATTCAACCACTTAAGTCAATGACCACATAAGACAATGTGTCTACTTGCCTTTAAAACTTTGATGTGTAGAATAAAAAATTATTTTAAAAATAAACTGAGCAGTGCTGTCAATTGTGCCCAATATGTGAATTAGCTATTAAATAAAATGTGGGCAGTAATTTCATTTTATGACCAATACGAAATGTTGAAAATAGCATTAGTTTTTCTAAAACACTCTAATTAAGACTTAACAAGGAAATAAAGCCAAATGGTGCTTTAAAGCAAAGGGAAAAAAAACTGCAAGGGGAGAGAGAATACATCCTTCTCGCCCACGTACCGACCTATCAGTCAGAGATGGGCTTCTGCTCCTTACTAGATCAATCTCCTCAACAGACCCTCCAGGAGAGAAGGCATTCTGTCCTGGAGGGCACATTATAGCCCTCAAGGCACTGTTCAAACACAAATATGAGTCCTTACAGCCAGAAAAAAAAAGCAAATATAAGACATATTAACAAGACAAAAAAATTCCATCTTGGTTAAAAAAGAAAAGAAAAGAAAAAATACTGTCTTCAAGTGTATGTCAGTTGTAAGACCAAACAGAGCTCACTAAACATCAAAACTCTCTGCTAAAATTGATTCATTTCCATTAAATTAAATAGAATATTAAGTGGACAATTTTACTTCTACAGACATCACTGATGATATTTGGAATTGCTGTCTTGTTCATATTGCAAAAAAAAAGACTGGGGCAAGCTGGAATGGCTGCTTAAAAAGTACTAAATATAAGTGAAGGGACTGGAGAAAATTCTTTGACTAACTTAAAGAGCTGAGCACATTTAGTTTATCAAAAAGTGCACCAAGAGATGACTTGATTACAGTGTCTGAAGACCTTCACAGGGAGAAAATAGCAGGTACTGAAGAGTTCTTTCAGACTACACAGAAAAGCATAACAAGAACAAATACATAAAACTTTTGAGAGAAAAATTCAGGATAGAAACAATGACTGCTGTTTCCTAACAGCTAAGGTGATTATTATGGGGAAAAAGAAAGGGGTAATTTTTCCATCCACTGATGTCTACAAAGCAAGGTCTGCTGCGTTATAAAGGGTTTGCTTCAGTTAATACAAGTTACTAGACTCAACACAGAAACATTCAGAAGAAATGCAGTGACCTTCGATATGCAGAGGTGACACAAGTAATTATTCTCCTGAATCCTTATTTCTGTAGATCTTTAAAAATTTCTCCAAGGGTTTGGATAGGGAAAGTTTGCTTTCAAAATATAGAAGAATTAACTTGGCCTTTTTTTCCTTTAAGAAAATCAGAAAACTGGGGGGAAATATCTGAGAAGATTTTATTAGCCTAGAAGAAGCAAATATCTGAAAGTCCTTATTATCTCACATTTCCCATTTTTTGCAACCTTAATTCAGTTCTTTGATGTGTGTGCCATTACAACCCTATATAGCATATTTTCCCAGCACCCTTTTCCTTTTTCTCTTCCCTAGTCTTCCAGTGGAAGAATAGCAAAGTGCTGTAAAATAGGGCTAGTAAAGAGCTTGGTTGCTTTTGCCTGGAAACATTGGCCCATGTCTAAATGAGGTGTTTGCCTTTAAAGTTATTAGGCAGTATAGGTAAAGTCATACATTCATTTAGAAGTTTATAAAATTCAGAAATGCCTTTGGGAATCTGGACTCAATCATCCAAACTCCTTTGAATGTTTTATTTTTAAATAAACACCTAAAAATTATTAAATGCCTATGTGTCTCTGAAGATATGTACTTGCAGGTTTAATCAAAAGTCCAGTTAAAGAAATTGAGTGACTGCTGTTGCTGTCAGACCCTTTCAAGCAGACCCTGATGAAGTCCACAAGGTGAGGGATTTGCCTGCTTTCCTATAATCCATTATACTGCACTGAAAGATATAAGGAAATATTCTTTTGTGGTCTGGGGTTTTCTCTGCCTACTCTCCATTCATCTGAACAAGGTCAAAACAGCAATTGTGTAAGGTAATCTTGTCTTCCTTTGCAAAATTAAAATTCTTGATCAAATATCTGAATTCATTTAAGTTAAAAATATTTCTATCTGCTTTAATTAGTTTAGCAGGACAAATAGGGTAAACCTGGACGTAACTGCAGCATAGGTGGCACAGTAACAGTTGCTGACATTTTTTTAGTGTCTGAGGCACAAGTTTCAAAGACTATTATAATATTTATAAACCATGGCTGTATAAACTGCTCATGGGAAATCTCATGTCTAAAAAATGGTTTGTTAAATACTGGGACTTAAGAGAATGGAAACATTTCTAATACTACATAGGAATAGAAATCCCTCTTTTAAACCAGGTACTAGAATCTAGTTTCAAGAAAAAACTGATCACATAAGCTGGTGAATCTCAAGGCTGCTTGTAAAGCTATAAGCAGGCCTCAAGACTGTAGACTGTAGACTAAAAACTGGAAGATATATCAAAACTGCAGAAAAATAGTCAATATGAAACCAAACACTTTCATATGGATTTTTTTTGGATGGGTATATGATGAAAATTTATAAGGAACAAGTTTTGAATTATGTCTACTTATGTGTCAAAAGTAAAATTCTCAAAATTATTAGGCATTGTTTGCTTTTCAAAAGTCCTTTGAGACTGACTTTAGACTGACCCCTGGAAATTTTGCCCCATTTTTCAGTCAACTCATCATGGAGTAAAACATGCTTTTAAGACAAGCTTTGAAGACAGTAAATAAGAAGAAGTCACACCTCTAGCCTACACTGTCAAAGAGATTGTGGTAACAGAAGATGGAAGCAAGGATCTGGTGTGCTTTCAGAAAAAAATCTGCTAGTAGAGCCCCTTAAAGTTATTATCTCAAGCAGAGCACAGGAGAGTGATTCTAAAGAACATTGTAACATTAGAAAAGCTGATAAAAGGTGAGAAAGAGGCTCTGGTCAAACTTTTTCATGTAACTGTAATAGGATGAACTAATGAAATATTCCCTGTAGTGAGAAATGAAGGAAAGGAGCAAAACTAACAAATATACTACAACATTTTCCAGCTGCAGAGGGAAAGTACAAAAGCATAAAATGCAATGAGGAATAGCAAACACAGATTTTTCAGAGATACCTGGGTAAGTGAATGAAAATTAAGGCTAAGGCACATCTAAAGCAAATTGCAAAAACACCTATCAGCAGGATGCAGGCTCTGTTCCACTAGGTTCCTCTGAATGAAGTATGTGGAGATCAAGCAGCTGAAAAGCTTAGTCAGGAAAGCTCCAAATCTCAAGGCTATATTCTGACTACACTCACTAAAATACTACGTCAGAATCAGAAGAAAAACAAAACAAAACAATCTAGGAGGATCTATTCCAAACCTATACCATGTCAAAAGGATGGGTCAGCTCTCTCTCAGATATTCATAATCCAATATAAAAATCTTATGCCAGTATAAAATGAAGGTCATTTAAAGAATATAAAAACTAATATAGTTTTCTGTAGTTTTCATATTTGTATTGGGTTATATGTCATTATCATGTTTTAAATTGCCACATTTTAGCAGTAGAGGACCTCAGGTGACACTTTAAATAGAAGAAAATGTTGTACTGCACATATTTAATGGCTGTCTTGATTATCAAATCTTTTAGGACTCAACAAAGAGTTGTTGTCTACAAAATTATAACATAAAGCTGAATTCTCTATACTAATAAGCATCTAAGGATACCAATTTTAAAGCAGCTCAAAAAAGATGATCGAAATTCTGTCTTTTATTCTCCCCCCAGAGAGCATAATCTATGTGAATGACAAAAGTTATAGTTAAAATTCTTACAATTTTCCACTACCATTTCTTCTCTGCACTAGCCATAAACTGAGCCTGAACAAGATCTAGTGGATTTAGATTGGATATGGAAGGTTTCTTTTTCCTGAGCTAAAGAACCAGAACCTGAATTAGTTCAAGTCTATGTATAATGTAGAAGAAAATTCACCCTACTTAACAAAGATGAACTAAATTTTCTCCTTCTATGATAAAGGCTTCTAATATTTTTACGTGAACTCAAGAGCCTCTCTTTGAAGAAACTATAAAATGGAAGAAAAAAAAAATACTGTGAAATTTTTGCTTGCATGACTTTGATAGGAGAGGTCAGAGGTCAAGGTGCTGCAATTCACTGTGGCTTGAAATAATCTGAGAATGCAGATTTCACTAAATTGGTACTTTATCTCTACCATTATGTCTAATAAAATCATGAAAGAGCCTGGACAATTAGCTTAGACTATGTACCAGATTTTTTTGCTCTCTTGATAAGTAGAGATGAATACTGACCTTGTCAAGCAACTTATTCTTGAAAAACTTCATGCTGCTGCAGATGTTTCCCAGTGACCAGTCATGCCATGGGGAGTTCCCAGGGTGTAATACAGACCATCCTAATCCTTTTTACTTGTCACAAGTACATTGCTGTAATGAACATTGAATATTTCTCTCTGGTAACATCCACCTTTCCTGTTATTCCTTTTTCTTGGAAGTTTTTTTGTTATTTTTTAATATAGGACATGAGCTCCCTTGGCAAAGTGCTTCCCATGAGTTGATGGGAGAGGGAATTGAGTAGGACAGAACTTGCCTGGCAAAGACAACAAATCTCATTGCTCAAAGAAACAGGGATAATAGCTCCAGGAAAAGATTTCTCAGGGTCTTTCTTTCCTTGTTGGAAGCAGACAACTGTTATTGAATTTTTGCTTCCCCTAGAAGTTTCTGGAGGACAGAAAAAAGGAAAGAGCTCAGAAACCACTCACTCAGGGGTATGGGGGTATGGGTGTCACTCTTCTTCCCAAAACAATGCACCTGGTCTCCATTTTGCCAGAGGGATGAATAACAACTGACACAGCTGGGAGTGTTTTATAGGACAACTATACACTCATATGTGTGCAGACCCAAATCTCTGGTCAACACTCCCGTAATAAAGTTTAATGGGAGACAAGGGATTTCGCTGTGTGGCAGGTATTGGATTATGTGGTAAACCAGCAAATGCACATATCAGCAGTGAGCCAGCTCAGGGAGGGCTCATCAGTCCCTCGTAGGAGGCAGATGAGAGGCTTTGTCTGGACTCCTCTCATTTATCTGTTCTTCTCACCTGCCTCAAAGCCCACAGCACAGACCAGCTGAACACACACATTCCCAAAGGAGATGATTCAAATGGAGTGCAGAAAACTTCAAGTCACAGTCAATACAAGAGCAGAGCTTGTGGCTTCCATGGTGAAAATATTCTTCTCCTGTGCACTTAAACAAACCAGTTATTCTGGAAGATGCATCTAACAGGAAGTTCTGGTGCAGTCCATTATCCAGAAGTGTGGTAAAACAAAACTTTTCTGAGTGTGAACATTACATGATCATTGAATCGATTGTCTGAATTAATCCTGCCATGCAGCTTCTCATCTGTCACTACTCTAGGAGGCTTTTTGCCAGCTCCTCAACAGTAGCCACAGTGGCCGGACTACCAACAATGCAGTGGGAAGTGCATTTAGAAAACATAAAATTCTCTGTGTTCCACATGCAGCACAGCTAAATTTGGGAACTCTAGACATTCATTCTTAATTCTTTGCTGACTTTTGGAGCAGAGATGAGCAGCTGCATTTTACAAAGGTGGATTGATATAAGAAACAGAGAAAACACAAAAGTTCTGCTCACTTCTTATCATGAATTTGCAAAAATTCATACACTGAAGAAAATTGTATACTCATACTCATACTCATGCACAGAACACTGAGATTTCATTGAAAATTATGTCTCAAAACTGAAAAAGGCAAACTGCCTAAAATTAATTTTCCACAAGGATTAGAAGGTGAATCTAATGAGAGCTGAACCTTTTGGCTTTGGGAGAAATAAATATTTCAGATGTAATTCACAGCCTGGCATGACAGCTTCCCAGTAGAACCATGCCAATTTAAAACAAATTACCAAGTAATATTTTAATTTTACAAAAATCAAGTATAAATTTAAATCAATGTCTTAAATCTATTTCATTTTTATGTACTTTTTTTTAAAAAAGGGCTGTGCACCTTTACATATTCTTTATTTATATCCTTTTTTTCTTTATTTATATCTTTTTTACATGTTTTGGAATGCCAGCATGGTCAGACATCCCTCTTCCAAAATCCTTGTATCTGTGCACACCCTTTGCCCACAACTAATCCAGTTTGTGCACTCATGTCTGATATTCCTCATATCTCTCTAAATTCAAAAGAGAAGATAGCAATAAGTAAAGCACAAAGTCTTCCTTTGTGGAAGGAGAAGAGCACAAATTCCTCACTTTGTGAGAATTATCTGATATTTAGAGATGGGAGGGCAAAAATGGACACATGAAGTATAGTTCTTGGAACTTAAGTGTAGCTGGATGCTTTTTCTTCAGAAAGAAATATGTAACTGGAATTAAAATTCTTCTTGGGAACCCATCTGTTTCAGAGAATTTAAGTTAAAAGGACAAGTTAATCACAGTTTAGACAGTGAGATTGGGCAAGACAGGATGATTATCTTCCCTTCTCCTTAATGTGTCTCAGGAATCCAAATTACCCAGTTAAGAATTTCCTTTTACAACACCATTTCAGCAAACTCAAAATCCTTTCTCAGATAAAAACTAAATGAAAGGTCCCTGCTCTTCCTTCATTTTGTCCTCTTCACCAGAAGGGCTTAGCCAGGCTGCCCTCCCCAACACCATCTCCTCACTGTGTGCCCTACCTATGCTTCATCCAGGATCATGAGTTACCCACCACTCTCCCATCTGACAGCAGGAAAGTTTTCTCAAGCTTTCTGCTTTGCCAGCAGCCAAACTGGAAAGTTATTCTGAGTTTTCCCTTTTTTCCAGTTCAAAAAGGTTCTCTGAAATTCATCTTGCTTCCAGACACTGATTCCAGTTATGCCTTTCTCTGAACTAAATGATTACCTGGCTGTTAGCCCAGAGGAAATGTCTGGATGGATACCAAATTACTTTTCAGAAGCCAAACACATTGCTCACTATAAGCTATAGCCTCTCTTTAATACTGTCTGTAGTAAAGATTCCTTTCAAGCCTTTCCTCTGCCCTCCCTGTCTATTTTCAGTATCAGCTCTTCTTATCACAGCAAGACCATGAGTTTGGTTTCTTGTCAGCTTATAAATCCCAGGTCTCACTTAGTCACTGTCTTGCTGGGTTTTAAAAGTATTAGACATAGTTACATTTATTTAAATTGTCTATGTTGTCAAACTATCGATAGCTTTTTATAAGCCTGTCCTCTTTCATGTTTCCTGTTACCTTGTTCTTTGTGCCATCTGTGAAAGCTTTTGGTAATGATCAGTCTTCACAGTTGTGATGGAAATTATGTCACGTTTGAACTAACGCTGCAGAACTGATCAAAATTACCTCCATTCAGGGAGGTAAGGCTAAGTGCTCTTTGAAATCCATGATGAATTTCTGTCAATCCATTTGATGCCTCTCTGCTGGTAGTAGTAAGCTGTCAGATTTTTGATTAGCAAAGGAAAGGTTAAAAATCCTAATCTTCACAAAGTATAGTACAGTTCACCCTTTGCCCTTAGCAGCCAAAGCCTTGGTTTCAGAAAAGAATGAAATCATACAAACTGCCAGCATAGGGAGCAGATAATTCAGTTAGGTTGACTCTTCTGGAGCTTAAATTTTCATTTCAGAACAATATTCTTTCCAAATATCATTTAATAAAATTAGAACAATCATTTAAGGCAATTTAACAAGTGATCTTTTGATAGTATCAAAACCTATTATTAATTTAAAACAATGTATTGGATCAATTTCATTGTTGTGTACTTTTTAAAAAATATTTTCATTCTTTGGAATAAATGACGAAATTTTAAAAACCATCTGGAAAGGAGTCAATTTTATATTACATTTCTTAATACACTCTTCCTGTTATGTAAGATGCTGTTCAGTTCAATGAATATAAGAAGAAAAATGTATTACTGGTCAAATGTTTTCTTCAACATTAGACTAAGCAGAGGATTATAAGGTTTCTCTTTTCCCTTAGGAATCCATCTACGTGTTTGTAACACAATGTCTTCTTAAAAATTCTTGAATGTAGAACATTATTTAGTTCACTGGAAGCTTGAAAGATAATTTTAAAAGAAATACAGGATTGGCTCTTTAGGATCCTGTTGATATCAGCTGGTCTCAGTGAATTACTTCAGGAACAACGAAGTTGAGTCAATACAGACAGATTGCACAAACAAAGTGCATCTGGAGAGGGTAAGGCAGAGCATCTCCCAGAGTTTTATCAGAGTATGTTTATGGTTTTGACAAGTGCAAACCCATACTTAAAGCTGTAACTTTTGTCAGGAGATTTTGTTCCGTGCAACTGTCACAAGAATCTACCATTTTGCTTACAGCCAGCATTAAATTTTAAAGAAAAAAGTCATGAGGGAAGAGGAATAGACAAAAACTTTTTGCTTCCAAGGACAAACAGCTTTTTTCATCCCCTTCAGCCAACTATTTTACCTCGAGAAATATCTTCTGAGACCTCAGAGGAAAAGCTAATCTCAGAAGAAAAGGTTTGGGGTTGAGGTAGATTCCGGTAATGCCAAGAACCACACAGCTGTAGGACTTTCCTCAGGTGAGGTCAGATAACCATACCTGGCATCTGTAAACCCATTTCATGCTTCTCCTCCATAGGGGACTGTACTTCCCACACAGTGCCTGGATTTCCCACCAGTACGAGGCAATGCGGTGCCCCCTTTTTCTTTTACTCTCTCCACAGGAAAAGCAGCAGCCAAGGGACAGCATTGCATCCCAGGTGCCATGGCTCAGCATGGATTGTCCATCCATCCAGCTGACCGCAGAGCCTCTTGGGATGGTACACATGCTGCACAGCTGATCCAAACAGGGGGAGAGCTCCTGCAAACCACCCACACCGGGGGAGCCAACTCCCCCAGGCAGGAACAGAGTGCCAGTCCACTCTGCACTCCACAGAGAGCTTTTTCTGCACACTAGAAATGACCACTCCACATGTGTCTGAGGAACCCAGGGTGTTTGCAGTAGACCTGGTCTCATTCTGTTATAAGCTTTAGTGATTAGACCTTGGCTTTTAAATCTAATTCTTGCTCTGTGTTTAAAGACAGTGAGTGCCAGCATCTCCATTTTATTACATGTTAGGAAACCATGAAGTGACCTCATCAGCACAGGAAAAAGTGTTGAAGACTAATAGTAAAACCAAGAGAAAAATCCAGGTCTCCTGATAAATGGGTTAAGAGGCCATGCTGTCAACACTGTACTAAAGGATCATTCCCAATCAGACTTCAACACAAATCTCTCCTCACAGGAGCTGTATCAAACTCGGCTACTTTTCTGTCAGGAATTTGTAAATGTGATTGAAGTGGCATTCTCCTGTTATTTTTTCCTCTGAGGAAACTGAGTTTTCCCTCTCAGCAGAAAAACACCCCAGCAGACCTGTGAGAGATTTCATTCCCCCAGCACTCCATGCACAAGCTGCTGAGATGCTGACTCACTGCTGTCCACGAGCTTCTTTAGCAGCCCTTATGCAAAAGTAGTAAAACCAGTCCTGTAGTGGTACTAAAGCAAGGAATTGGCCAAGGCCTGCCTATACTACAGGCTATAGCTGAATTTGAGCCTGTTTCTGAGGCATCTCAAGATTCTGGAGTCCCCTAAATCTACTACATCATTGACACTTCAACACTTTGAAAGACCCAGAACACAAGGGGTCAATTTTTTCTTCTTTGTTACTCAAAAAGTAACCCAGTGCCAGGCCTGGAGCACTGGGCAGTTGGGCTAGATGATTACTGTAATAATTCCAACTGAACTATTCTAATAATATTAGACAATATTTGCTCATTTGATGAGCAAAGGGAGAAAGAGTCGTGCCTGCCTGTTTAAAGAGGAGGAGAGCAGATCTGGAATTCAGAGTTGAGAAATGACAGCAAAGGGGCTCAGACAAAGCCTGTACTCAGCTGGAAGGTAAAAAAAGAGCCACAGTATATGTCCATCCCACTTTTTAGAGCTGTGACAGCTGGAGGGGGGAGATTGTGGGATGGCTGGGGGACAGGATCTGCCTTACCATCCCTTACCATCTTCTCTCACAAACTTCCTATAGACCTTGTCTTTCCTCACAAAAGGACATCACTGCAGGGTACATTGTTCATGGGTCATTATAATCCATCCTGAGACACAATCATGCAGACAGTATATGTGAGGAAATAAATGGAGGGAGATAAGAGGTTTGGACAAAAATGAAGAAAATAAACCTCTTGCATGAACATTTGAACTATTTCAAGACCAGAAGAAATGTTTAAAACTGTTGGCTTGTATATGCCTGCACTTCAGCTAGTGATTCTATCAGTGTTTAAAGCATTTGCCACACAGAAATCCTAGGAGAGAAGGATAACAAAAAAAAAAATACCAACAAGTGTTTTGTCATATTTATTTAATTTTTTACCACATATTCAAGAGATGGGCCAAGAAAAAATTCAAGGAAAGGCTAATGTAGAAACTAGAAGGAAAGTGAGCAATAGCTGTCTAGATTCTTACCAAAGTAGTCTTAGGAAGGTAGCAGAAGGAAAGAAAAAAGCAAATATATATGCACCAGTAAAATGCATACATGCTAACTTCTAGGGCTAAGTTTGAATTTATTTCTGCTGCCTAGGCCAGTTAATCAGCTATCTTTGTTGCTGACTGATGGCTTAGAAAATCTCTGCCTTTGCACCTGTGTGACTGTCAAGTATGGAGTCTCTTTTCTTGAAGGAGAAATACAAAAAGAAATTAAATCTCTGCACTGAAAGAAGGGCAGAAGGGCACACAGGGATATAAAAATCACAACATCACAAAACTGGAGCAAACTACTCTTTCCATACTGACCACAGGCACCTTTCTTTATTGCATTGACTAGTAAATGGAATTTTATTTTTAGTAGTCAAGAGTGATTATACCTGATTATAACTCATTACTTGATTATAACTCATCTTTTTGAAGTACTTTATCAACAACTTCAGTGGTTCTCATAACTTAAGTCTGACAGTTACTTCATCATTCTGCAACTGCTTGACCCTTATCACACATGCTTTACAAAAGATAATCCCTTCCAATACCTCCATTTTTATCATGTACAAGATGATTTTATTGGAGAAATGAATACTCCACAGTTCATAGGGATTTTTATTTCTTTTTCCCAGAAACTTTATCAGAATTCAAACGGGCTGTGGAGAAAGAGTCCAATAAAAGAGTCCAAAAAGTTGCATGCATTATTACCCTGCTGAACAGGACTGTCCAAGCATGATTATAGATTGCAAATGAAAAGGACAAAATGAGAAAGGAAGCACAGTTCAAGCTAAAATATACACCAACATGCAAATGTGAGCACAAGCATAAGTATCAGTGCATTTCACTATGTGCTATAGTTTGAAACCTTCGCTAACAAAGACACAGAGCTTTCTCCTCTTTCCTGAAAAACAGTGGAAAAGGTGTTTCAGCACCTTCTCTGTTTTCCTCAATCCGACACCAACAACTGGTGATAAACACTGCTGAACAGAGAAAAAACATCCCTTGCTTTACATTAAGCCATTCCACCTATCTTTATAATTTCCTGGCTTTCCCTCCTTGTTAAACAAAACGTTAGATGCCAAGGCAGCAATGTGTCAGTGTCCACATGACACATAAGCTGTCCCTCAGGGTCTCCTCACAGTGGAAATAAAAGCTCCCTTGCAGAGGTTTCCTTCTTTCACTCGAGCTTTTTTCCCTCGGATGCCAGCAGCGTCTCATCCCTAGAGGGCAGCCAATGAACACAGAGTGCTTTCCCTCAGACTGCAGGATTTATCACATTTAACCAGCTTGTCCCTTCTCTGTCTAACACAACTCCCGGCAAACCACTGTGACTGACAAGGTTTGGGTCATTTAAGTTGCTTTTTTCCAGTTCCTCACGGTAGAGCTTCCATAATTCACCCACTCCTCCACCCTTTCAAACTTAGAGTCAGTCCTTTGCACCTCTTCCAACCAGTTCCTAAAACCTCTTACCTTACGATGACAAACATGACCAGGGAGTTTCCCACCAAGCCAACAACGAAGACCACCGAGTAGACAGCAGTGATGATGATGGGAATGGCAGGGGAGATGCTGGTGTGGTTGTGCTGGCTGTCCCCAAGGACCCCAGTGGCATTGCTGTCATAGTCTGCCCAGCCTGAGAGCCAGCTGCTGCTGGTGCTGGAGGGTCGGCAGGGCCCTGGGGAGCAGGTGGAGTCTGGCTCCTCACGGAAAATCTGTATGGGGGCATCCATAGGGGTACAGTCCCCACAGGCAGAAGGGAGATCAGGAGGAGAGTGCACACAGCACAGGAGGCAAGTATGCTGGAAAGAGGGAAGAGAGAGAGAGAAACAGAAGTATTTTCACAGCCTCGGAACATTAAGACCTCTGAAACTTGTATCTGTTAAGGGGAGCTTTGCTTTGATGGGAACTGTAATTTGCCAAGCAGATATTTAAGCAAATCACATTCATATTAAATGATTGCAAATTTTATATCTTGCTATGTAATGCTGCTTCTCCAAGTGCCCAAGGAAAGTTTTCCTCCACTTTCAAAGGTTACACAGTGAAGCAAGCCAGATGGGAACAGCTCAGATCCACCCCCACACTTTAACCCTGTCTTTCCCATCTTTCATATTTTAAGTCAGACTCTATCCTAACAGGGGCTCCTCATTGCCTAAGCTTTGCTATAAAGGGGAAGGAGACAGAGAAACCCACCACCTCTCTGCACACCTGCTTTAACATCCTTCTCTGAGTTATTTTTTCTCCTGATCCCATACCTGCTTTCAGAGAAAAGACATAATAATGACAAAAAATACCTTTCAGTCCAGAAAAAGAAGCAGAGTCCTCAAACAGGTGCTCTTTGCAGGAAAAGAAAAGAATAAAGCCGCTGCGCTTGGCTCCTGGAAGTGCCACTGACGACCTAGGACTTTTGAATGTGAGGCACCTGCGCCCTCAGAGAGGCATGCTGGCAGCAGAGCTGGTTCCCAGGCATGAGCTGCACCGTGCAGCAGCAGCAGTTGCTGCTGTTCCAGCTCCCACCACTTCGCCTTTTCTCTCTCAGGCTCCCGCTGCCTCCCTCTCGCTCTGCCAGGGCTCCAGCAGCACTCTGCACTGATGCACACGTTCTCCACTGTATCTGTCCCTGAAGCTCAGAAGCTCACATGACTTCTTTCTAAACATGCAGATAAATTTATGCAGATAAATTAAAAGAAAAGCAGGAAATAAGTTCTGTTATGAATGAATGCTCATTTTAATACACTTTTCCAGGTTGTCTTTCCTCAATTCCCCTGCACTCCTAGGCCTCAAGAAATAATCCTCTTTGCCTTATTAAATCCCACAGGATTTTAGACTAGTAGACGCTGAATAAAAGAGGAATTTTTAGTTTATATGCCTTGCCTGGTGCATCAGCTCTTTCATGTCTCTGCTCCACAACTCTCAGTCCAAAACATTTCTCACTGTTTCCCTGTTCCTTTGTACCTGCAACTCCAAAGTCAGAAGCTGACTGCTAAAGAAAAGGAGGGCAGTATAATTACTAGACCATTCTTTCGAGCTGTCCCAAGCATGTGAGAAGCCCAGAATTCCCTGTAGCACTGCATTCTCCCGGTTGCAGCCAGAAACAATGAGGTGGTGTGTACAGAAATTATATCTCTCAGAACTTATCCCTAATACATCCCTTCAAGCAGGAGTTGGCAAAGCACCAATGTGTATTCAAGTATCCTTTAACTTGCACACAGACCTTGAAATCCCCACCAGAACGCTCTCTAAATTGGGAGAGAAGAGACAAGACCCTGAGTTATTCCTACTCCTTTGGAAGAGGCTGGGATCAGCCAGACTGCCTGCATCAAAAAGTGTGCAGCAAGAAAACCAGTCTTTGGAGAAAGAGAGAGGTTTGGGTTTCTTTCAATATTTCCTTCATGCTCCTCTTGTTTAGTGTCTGTGATATGACTGAGTTTTCTATTCTAAACCAATTTTTTTCTAAACCTATAATCAGAGACTAAATTATGTCAGCTCTGAGTGAGAAGTCATGTAGGAGGCTTAAAAAGTACAGAACCCCCTCTCTTCGAGGAAAAAGCTTGTTCAAATGTGATAATGGCTTTAACTGTGGTCACTTTTCTCCAGAACTTCAGTAACTGGTCATGATTGTGTGTACAGAACTGTCTAAAATTTTCACATTTAATGAAAATGCATAAAAATGCAAAATAACAGAAGTGTGACAGAAATGTCCCTGAGACAGGGACACAAACTTGAGAAGTAATCATTTTTTTCTGAAGATTAAGTCAGTCCTGACATAAAATGTAATCCAATTCTGATTTTATCTTCTGCAATCCATGGTCTCCTGCCCTTCTATGGAAGGGAACTACTATTGCTGTATCTTTTCATAAATAATTTTACTGGTGATTTTCAACTTCTTATTAGCATCTTCCCCAGGATTTTCCACATTCATCTATTAAAATACACGTGACAGATTAAGATAGCAATATACAATACAGATTTAAGATAGCAAAACTTAACTGATTTAAGTTTCAGCACTCACTGCTGGTTTAACTCTTATGAGCAATCATTTTGTCACTCTGGAATTGCTAAAGATGGATCTGAAACTTCTATATGGGGAAGAAAACCTATTGTTGCTCTGAGTAAATCTACAGCACAGACGATAGAAAAAAAATAAGATAAATAGCAGACTGATAGCTTTTCAAATACCAATGGTTGGACAGTAAGCTGCTCATTCTCTAGCTGAATTCTACGCTGAAACTCTCCACAGATCTTAGCACAAAAAAAGATATGCTCAAAGTTGTAGTCACTGTCCCCTCATGGAGTTTCCACTTTGCCTACATGGGACTAGAATGATGTAGAGTTTGACTACAACACTGCAAATTACAGGTTGAGCCAGAGGCAAATTTTAAGCTGCCTGATGCTTTTTGTGTATGTGTGTTCCATGTTGGAGGCCCAGTTTTGGCTCCTGGCTGCTGTAGGACTTTTGTGATACAGTAGAAAGAAAGTACTTGGCTTAGAGAAATGGGTTGTCTTCTCAAAGTCAAACCAAAATCATATGCACTGTTAAAAAAATATTTTCCTTTCTTGCATTGGCTTCGCTAATAAAATATAAACATGAATATCAGGATTATCAGCAGCAACTGGTCTCACTGCAGGTACCAGAAACAACCACCATGATATCAAAAGAAAGAATAAATGCAGAGAGAGAACCAGTGTGCATCACCATCATCCTCTCCTTCAATACCTAATTGCACAGTGCCTCTGCACCCTTGCCAACACTCCTGTGGAAAAAGGGCAGGAGTCTCTTGGAGTCTTGAGAACCAAGAAAGGCAGAGTTTGCAAATAAGTTAACCCAGACTGCCCATACACCAATGCCAGAAACCTCGTTCCCTCGAAGGGCTTACATGAGACAGAAGGCCCTGCTTTCAAAGGAAGGCTATGAAATATTTAGAGAAGAAAGACAGCATGAAAAAACATTGTCTCACCACTCAGCTGGGATTTTCCTCCAGACATGTTCTTACAAACATGTGTTTTGCAAGCCTCCAACTTTTTTCTGGAATACTTTAGATCCAGTAGTGTTCACCTCACTGGACTTTGGGAAGCACAAGAGAAACCACTTGGTCTTTTTAAATTAAGAATACAAAACTGTATCTCAAATTCCATAATTATAGGAATTGTTTTAGTTGTAAATTCCAGCCCTCAAAAGTGAAAAAAATATCACGTTCTGCTGCCCAATATGTAGGAATTACATGTGCATTTACACAAATTTTTATTTTCCCCAGGCCCTCTGCCTCAATCAAAAATCAGCTACAAAATATTGCTAAATATAAGTGGAAGGGCAACCATAAACTGGGAATTTTGCATCTGTAAAATGCTTTCTTTTTCAATCCTAGTGAAATTCTTTGAATGCTGAAGAAACATGGGGGGAGGGAAATATGTGATATTTAACAATAACAGATAGGAAGGGCTTCAGCACTGTCTGTTTTCTTACCAAAAGCTAAAGAGGTGTCCCCATCAGCACAGTGTTTTAAAACCTTAAAGATGTGATGGGACATTAATTCAGCCCTGACTCAGAGGTAAGAATCAAACACTTTGAATCACTGGCACGACTGTGCAGCACTGTGCCGTCTGCTCACTGTGCTGCAGCACAGACCCAGCTCCATCACCTCAGCACACTCAGGCTTTAAGTGGAAGCTGCTTAATTCCTGACACTGCTTTCTAGAAAACCATGGCACTTTATGAGTTGCAGTCAAATGTGCAGGAAAGAACAGACCTTGAGGTTCAGCCATGAACTGTAACACCGTACACTTTGGAATAGGATCATTTCCAGAGATCATCTTCTATTCTAGAGGCTGGAGAAGAGACCACATGAGTTAAGTGGAGCACACTATCAAGATGCTTTTTCAGCTAATATTTGTTTTTACTATGTGATTGACCAAAAGCTATGATGATAGTGAACCTGTGTAAAGGTAGGAGATGCTGGAAACACTTTCTGGTGGCTCCAGTTGCCAAGGAAACAAAATTCTCCTGTCTCCCTGCATCCAGAAACGTTAGCTCTCTGTGTGAACACAGCTCTCGGGAAATTGTGTACTTTATGATCTTCAAAGGACCTGCAAGGGAGAGGAAAGGGGAAAAGAGAGATGAGAAAGTATATCCAATGCTACTCTAAACAGCTTTTGTACACATATTTTGCTCAGAGCAGACTAAACATTTAGCATAAGACTCGCGCTTTGCTTTTACTTGTCAATAGCAGAAGTTCATGTTATGTATTGAAAGAATTACCGGTACAGACCTACTCTGTGACCTTCAGAAACCAACCCAATAAAGTGCTGAGCACTGGGATAGCTCCTGTCCCAAGACATGTCCTCCTCCCCCAGAAAAGTCCCTGGGTGTTTATGAAGAGATCAGCCACTCCCAAACTGCCAGCTGCAGGGAGGGGCTAGGGCAGGCGTTGAAAGGTTTCTGACTCTAGGACTTTAAAAATGAGGGGAGTTATACAGAGAAGAGTTAACTGGCACTGAGGAGGTCAGTGGCTGGGATTAAGGAGCTCAGAAGCTCCCAGCAGGAGGCCATCTGCCTTGCTCTGCTGTCACCCTGCCTCCCCCCAGCTGCACTTCTGCCCACAGCTGGCCATGGTACCCATGCCAGGACCCTGGAGCACAGGCAGAATTGCCAAAACAGGTCACCACCTTGCCATCTTCCCTGCATATCATTGCATCAAGATCCTCAGCTGGAAATTTTATAACTTCTCACTTTTCTGGAGCAGGCTAGAGCTGTGACTCCAAAGGAAACAAAAAGATGCTTAAAGGGGATAAATGTGAGCTACAACTAAATGTGAGAACAACTTTTAAGACTTCTTTTTAAAAGAAAAAACTGTGGTATTCTTCAGGTGTCTGTATGAGTATACAGATATCTGATCTACAGACAAGCTCATCTGATACAGATTTTTTTAACCAAAAAAAAAAATCACACAAACCAAACAAACAAAAAGAAACAATGACACAGTAAAACAATTCAGTCTCTCAAATTATTTACAACTACTTCTCCTGCGGGTATTATCAGTTATTCATCTTTCATGGCAAGTTGGCTTCCCAGCATGTGGAAGCAGAGTTCAGCTTGTAAATGTTTTCACTCTTCCAGGGAGGGAATGGGGAACTTCCACCCGACTTTGGTTCTGAGGCAGGAAATGATTGTCACACCACTCAAATGTTCCATGGGAATAAATAAAAGCCACTTTAATATTAGCCTGGTCATTTCTTTTTAGGATGATCCCAGTGGATTGTGTGGGATAAGTACTGACTTTTCCTCAAAGAGCTCAAGATCCTGCAGAGTCTTCTTTTTATCTTTTTGACAAGAAAAGAAGGATGATTCATTTCCAGGAAGGGTAAGAACTCTGTTGATTATATGCCAATGATACCTAAATCTTAATCTTCTTTGCTTTATACTTAAAATTGTTTGTTGACTTATTCTAGTGCCTGGCAGAAGCAAGAGTGAAAAATGATGTAGCTGAAACTAGAGAAAAGTGAATTTTTCATACAGCCCCTAAACTTTGCCCCTCCCACCTCCTCTGCCTCCTGTTTTTGGCACCTTCATTCATACATAATTAACGGCCTAAAGAAAAGTAGTGTAATGAAAGAGATGTGAATTTAGCTCTCTGAATAAGGGTTGTGCCTGCACTGACTGACTAAACTGTTCTCTACTAACTCTGGGACAGAGTGGCTGCTGACTCTAAGATGGAGTGGAGAAGGCTAAACCCCGGTAAGTCGATAAGTCGTCCTCCTTTCCCTTTTCACAGCTACTCAAGTCCTATTAGTCACTCACTGAACACTATAGAGAGCCTGGAGCTGCAGAACAGTGCAGCAATAGTGATGCTAAGAGTGGGGAGTATCACGTAAAACAAGGTGTGGATGCCACAATTTTCCTCAGGGCAGGAGGAGTGACCTTATGTGTATCAGTAAAGCTCACAAAACAAACCCTCAATTACTTGAAGTTATTTGGATTTATTTAAGTCACACTGAACAAAGGACTAAAAAATAGCAAGCTGAAATTCTAATTCAAGGGTCAGGGCGAAGCCCAAAAGTTGTCCAACTGCCCAGAAAGCCCATTTAGCCAGAGCTCACCTGGAAAGAACACGCAGCCTATATGTGACAGGGAATGAGCCCTAGTGGGCATGCCAGCAGTGGGGCTGAGGTGGCCCTTTCACCTACTCTGCCTGCTTTTCACAGAATCACAAAAGGCTTCATTAAGGACCCATGAGACCCATGCATTCCCAAGTTACCCCAGCTTTTCCAAGCCTAGCATTAAACCATGTCCCTAGCTGCCGCATGTTACACAGTCTTTTAAATACTTCCAGGGATAGTGACCCCACCACTTCTCTGAGCAGTCTGTTCCAGGGTTTGATAACCCTTTAGAAGTTTTTCTTAATATCCAATCTAAACCTCCCTTTGTGCAGCTTGAGGATATTTCCTCAGGTTCTGCATTTGTTACCCAGGAGAAGATACCGATTCCCACCTGGCAACAGCCTCATTTTGGGTAGGGAGACATAAGGTCTCCTGTGAGCCTTCTTTTCTCCAGGCTTACCAACCCCAGCTCCCTCAGACACTTCACCACCTCCACTGCCCTTCTCTGGACATTCTCCACCAGCTCAATCTTTTTCTTGTAGTGAAGGGCCCAAAACTGGACACAGAATTCCAGGTATGGCCTGACCAGTGCCAAGTACAGAGGGACAATCCCTGCCCTGGTCCAGCTGGCTGCACCATTGCTAATCCGAGACAAGACGCCATTGGCCTTCTTGGCCACCTGGGCAGAGCCTGGGTCATGTTCAGCTGGCTGTAAATCACCATCCCCAGGTCATTTTCTGCTGAGCAGCTTTCCAGGCACTTGTCCCCAAGCCTTTAGCACTGTCTGGGGTTGTTGTGACCCAAGTGCAGAATTCAGCACTTCACTTTTTTGAACCTCAGGCAACTGGCCTCAGCTCGTGGATCCAGCCTGTCCAGATCCCTCTGCAGAGCATTCCTACAGTCCAGCAGATCAACACTCCTGCCCACTTCGGTGTCAGCTGCAAACTGACAGAGGGTGGACTCAATCCCCTCTTCCAGATCACTGAAAAAGTTATTAAACAGGAATGTTCCCAAAATTAAGCTCTGGGGAACACCACTTGTGGCCAGCCGCCAACTGGATGTGACTCCTTTCAGCACCAGTCTCTGGGCCTGGCCATCCAGCCAGATTTTACTCAGCAAAAAGTAGATTCATCCAGGCTGTGAGCAGCCATGCTCACAACTACTTAGCAGTGTCAAGCAACAGCAAGGTACATTATTTTAAGCCTTCTGGAGTAATTTGCTTCAGCATGTTTGATAAAGTAAAAAACAACAGTTAAGCTCATGTATAAATGTCACAAAGAGGACAAATGGCCATTTTATGCTCTCTTGTTTGATGTTGTTACTAAACCGTAGATTACAAAGTGTGAAAATGAATTTGAAAACTCTTGCCAGTGTTTGGCAGCATATGCAAGTGCTCCTTTTGAGACATTTGTTTAAATAAGCAATGCAAGAAGAAAATTAGCCTGGGATCAATCTGCCAGTTGCTTGAAGCTGAGCCGAGTGTAAAGCTGGAAAACTCAGGCTTCACTTAGCCAGGTACTTAATAGGATGCATAAAATACTAAGTCAAATTTTATTGTCATTACTTGCTGTGTGTAGCACAACTAAATTCAGTGCTACTGCTCATGGAATAAAAATACCAGGCTAAAAATTTAATTTCCAAAAGACAAGGAGGAGGGGAAGGAAAAGAAAATCAATAGAAGTATAAGAGAAAATTACAAGAGCAACCCAGCCTGAGCAAAACCTACAGAAGGAAAAAGTGTTGACTGCACATCAGTGCAACCAAGTGTCATCAAGAAGAAATATCAAGTGAGAAATAACAATTTGGAAGGAGAACAAAGAAAATCATCAAAGACTTAATCATTACACTGAAGTGTGCCCTATGGCTGGGTTGTTTTGATCTTTTTTCTGATTTCACTTCTTTTACTGATAGTATAACTGCCTATTATTACAAATTGTCAGCATATTTGTAATGTAAATGGCACTAAGGCAGTCTCTTTATTTTAATAAACTAGAATTTCATACTAGCTAATTCTCCAAATTACTTTTCAGTTGTAGTGAAAAAAGATTGCTAAATGCTTTAGGTTGGTAATTGCTCTACATACCAATTTTTTTAGTAAATGCAAAGACCCTTTGAAATCTCAAGAATAGAGGGTATTTTATTGTCCAATGGCTTTATTTTCACTGTTTTAATAGTATGACTTAAGTGAAGACACAAGTGTGTCTTTACTGCCTGAGAATTCATACCTGCTCTGCTGCACAGTGACAGAAACAGCTGCTTTCTACCAGTAGGGAAAGTTGGCCAGTCAGGCATCTTACAGAGGGCTGTTAAAGAAAGTGAAATAATCTGGGGCCATGAAGACTATTGAAGGACAATGCATTAAACACGCTTAATAAAAATACTTAATTCCCATAACAAAAAAAAAAAATTAAAAAAACCCAACCTGATTAGCTTCAGAAAACACAAGACATGCATATAGCTGACTATGTTCCTGGCATGTAACCCACGGTTTTATATTCATCCTACAGACAGAAACTCTTCTAGAAACTACTCACCTTAGAAGAACTGAACCCAGCTTCCAGTTTCTTATGCAGACATACAGTTTCTAACAAAATCTGTTTCATAATTAAAACCAATGTTATGCCTAGGGTTTATCAGAATTTTTATAACGTGCACCACTAAGCAATTCTTCACAAAAACCAGACAAATTCCCTGAGACTGCCCTGTGATCAGCTGGCAAAACTGTCTTGTATAGCAGGTTTTCATCAAGCCAGAAAAAAACAGGTTGCCCAGAGAGGTGATAAATTCCCCATCCCTGAAAACCTTCAAGGTCAGGTTGGACAAGGCTCTGAGCACTCTGATCTAGTTCAGAATGTCCTTGCTAATTCCAGGGGGTTGGACTAGATGTCCTTTAAAACTCTCTTGAAATCAAAGTATTCTGTGGTTCTAAGATCTGCAAATAACTCTTTCCTGAAAAAAATAGCCATTTATTTCAATGGTGCATTTTTACTACCAAAAATGGAAAACGGATGCATACATAAAGGGAGATTGAGAGAGTGGGAGCTCCAGCAGCAGGGGCTGGAAAACAGCACTTTTAGGCTTTAGCCTTTTCTCTTGGAGCCAGCTCATTGTAGATTAACAAGTATTCAGAGAAACACAGATTTCTTCTCTAGTCTATTAACCAAAACTCTTGCTAGACATGTGGAAAGTCCAGACTCACCTCCTTGCTCCGAACCAGATACTTTAACTGCCTTGACCTCCCACATGCTGACTGAATGAACCTGTTCCACCAGTAATGTTTTTCATTTCATCCAGAATATTCATATTTAAATTTCCAATAGCAATTTAACCTGTAAATTCTAGTAATAAAACTTACATATTTCAATGTAAATGATAAAATCATCTCACTGTATTTTTAGGTGTGAATCTGAGTGTCTTACTTAGGTCATTCAAATCAGAACTTTCAACATTGATATTGATTTATTTTTATGCCGCTTTTACCAAGTGCTTGTAAGATATTGTATACTTAAAGTCTCATGATACTTGTAGAATGGTTGATGGACCTCTTAAATTCATGAAGAGTTAGGAAAGAATCAAAAACTATTCAGATATGATTTATTTTTTCAGCTAGTCAGCAATAAATTCAGACAAAATTATGGCTCCTTTAGCAAGATAAGTTTATTAATTATGATGTCAAAATTGTTACATAAGAGGCTGAAAGTCATAAAGAAAACTTACTCAAGGAAAATTTTGTCCTCCTGTTCCGGAATAGTCATGAGTGTAACAGGATTAAAATATTTATTTCAGAACTGAAAATGCTGAATCATTCTCATGTTGTCTATCAGTAATCCATACAGTATTGTTTCAGGAACTACAGAATTCGTGTCCTTTCAGAAGAGAGTTTCAGAGATCACCTTAGACATTTTCTGGAACAATTTCTCATTCTAAGAAAATGAGTCTCTGGCTTATATAGACATGTCCACTGAATGCAAAGGATCATGATGAGATGGTCTCTATATTTTTCATTACAACGAAGGATACCTCTGGCAATTAACTTTCCTTCCACTATGAGGAATACTGAAAAATAGGACCAGCTTCTAGGAACTGCAGAGAATAAAAGAGACAAGAGCTATTCTACAGGAGAAGCGACACTCTAAATTTTATATGCAGTTTGAACAAGAGAAGAATGAACCGTTTGAGACCCCTGCTCTTGTACCTTTGTTGCCTCTGAAAAAAAATTGAACAATCCTAAGGCTGCTGCAAAGAGTTACATTCCTGGCTTTCTGTAGGTGTCATGGGGGGAAAAAGCAGATCAGCTCTTCCTTTAATTAGGTTTTCTATTATTTTGAATATCTGTGGCAACAAAGTAATGAGGTCTCTTCAGAATTCATGGACATCCCTGCTGTTGAGCTAAACCCCATAGAAAAAATCAGTCCCACTGCTCCTGGAAGTGCTTCATGCAGGCACACCAGGTTTTAGGTGAAGGTCCCTCTTTCAGGGGTGTTGCCATGGAACCTTCTTAGTAGCTCAGCTCTGATAAGCCTTTGCTGTGCAATAACCAGCTGGTGGTTTGGCTCAGAGAGCCTCCAGTCCCTTGGTGCTGTGATTAATCTGAGACCCGTGGTGTGTTTGAGCTGACACTGGAATTAGGCACCTAAGGCTTGCCTTGACTTGATAGCTCTCCATTCAAACTGCTGGTTTTCCTGGTCACCCATTCTCCCTGCAATTCCTACTCCACAGCTGCTAGTGTACTCCATGGCTTAGCATATTTTATCAGACAAAAATATATTAGGGAAAAAATTGTAAAGAATTTGAGTAAATATTTAATTATTAACTTTTGCAACCCAAATATTTCTGCACGTCTAAGGTGATAAGATGGTGATAATCAGTGAAATAGTAACCTTGTCTAAATCCTATGAGCTTTCTACAGACATCATTTCTGCAGCAACTTATTTCAACAAATTGAACACCAGTTTTATTTATTAGTTTGCAGACTATGTTCATGAATATTGTTATTTTACAGATTCTGTCACTTGAAAGGATAAGTAAGACTTCACATTTCTAGATTAATAGAAGGTGCTTCTGAGAAAGCATCCATGTGAATATATCTAGTACATATCTATGTACTAGATATACTCACAGCTACTTCTTTCTCTCTGATTGCCCCATGTTGCTTTAGTAATGCACAGATGGATTTTGGGGATACACGCCACTTACACAGTTTGAATTATAACTATTTATGCAGAAGGTAAGTGAATTGTATGTGAGCTCATCATTTTGGTAAGCTTTGTACATCTCTGAGGTTTGAAAAAGATATCTTAAGAAGTATGAATTAATACATGGATTTTCAAAGTGGTGTAGCATTACGATCTTTTCAATGCAACCAAGAAATAAGAAAAAGAAAAAATAAGAAAGGATGGAAAGTCATAGAACATAGCATCATTAAGGCTGGAAAATACCTCAGAGATCTTTAAATCCAACCATTAACCTAACACTACCAGATCAATCATTAAACCATATCCCTAAGAACCACATCTACACATTTTTAAAACATTTCCTGGCCTGGTGATTCTACCACTTCCACGGCAGCCTGTTCCAATGATTCATTTAATTCTGACACAAATTTATCTATAGGTGCAACCACCATACATATGAGATATATCTGCCAAGTTACAATTTTCTCCTCTTGAGGAGGATTCAATTTTGAGGGCTTTAAAATTCTATTAAATATTAAAACAGATTTCAGAAATGGCTCCAAAGTAATTTATTCCAGTAAATACTTTACTCCATACTATTCTTCTACCATAGAAGATGCATGTGTTTTTGCTTCTAAAATACTATACATGGCTATCCCCCTAGAAAAAGAATTATGTTATTTAACCATTCCCATTATTGTTTCTAACAATATTTTTTCTTTTGTCTTTCAGAATTTTTCCCTCAACAAGAAAAACATATTTCTTTGCAATCAAATCTGCTGCAACTACATTCTGAACACTTAACTACTGATCTCTTCACTCTGAGATCCAAACTTGATTTCTACTACATACATATTTGCATTGTGAGATACAGGCATACACATGTTTAGAAGATGCAATGTGAGATAAAGTAGGTTCAAATTTAGATGTTTTCATCTTCTGAAGTACCAAATTTATTCTATCCTGATGAACTTAGTGACTCTTCCTCAATTAAAAAAATTGTTCTACCACCCACCAAGTATTTCATTCAAGCATAAAGACAGTTATATGGAAAGAAAATGGTAGATGATATTGAACATCTTTTGAGAGTTGTACAGTTTTACCAATACTATAATTCTCCTTTTCATCTAAAGTCATATTGTCAGTAGTAAAAAATCATCAAACTCAAAAAGACAGGTTATGCCTGGCTAACAAGGAAAACACGTCCAGAATGAATAATATTTGAAAAGCTTATTTAGCCTACTCTGTCTTAAATATATTTCCACTGAAAGCTGGAGAATCAGTATAAACATTAAGAAAATATGCCTCCTTTGAAAAATTTTCCCAATGGCTTAGATGGCTACAAGTACCTGTTGGGATTAAGCCATTTTGTCAAATCACCAAATTCAGCAAAACAAGCACAAGATTGTGGCCCCAACTGCCTTGCCCCACAGCAACCAACAAGAAAGCATCATCATCAAACCCTGGAGAAAAATGAGTGACCTCCATCAACAATAAGCAAAGAAGGTCTCTCCTTGCCTCTTCTCATATTCCCCAGTGGAGGGCTATTTCCAGAGGTTTTAAAACCAACATTTAAATTACTGCTGCAGCAGGAGGAATTTCTCAAGTGTTGTCCTCTCTGCGACACTGTTTTTCAGTTTTTAGGAAAACTTTTAATACTGGATCTGCTTGTATTTTTTTCTTTCTTTTTATTCTTTCTTTAGTTTATTGATTTTGAAACAAATTGGTAAAGAAGAAAAGAAAGAGATATACAGAGGGAAAGGATAAAGAAGAATATTATAAGGCTGAGGAGACAGGACAAAGAAAGAGGTAGAGACAAACAAAAGCTGATGGCTGTTTGCCTTCTGCCTTTAGACTAAGACATAATAACTGTAGAAAATACATGGAAAATTTTTTTAATAAGGTCTTTAGAGAGAGTCCAGTCTAAGTAAATAGTCTGTGATTATTTTTTAGCTTCTGAACAGAGACGGCAAACATAATTCTGGGCACTTGAATAGTTTTTCCTACCTGTTCCACTTTAACATGTTTTTCCATAGCATTTCTCCTCAGCACACAGCTCATTCAATGACATAAAATAAAAGCCGCTGAAAATGCAAGGATTTGAGTGATATCTCCCCATATTTTTCCAAAATAGAGCCACAGAACAGTAACATTCAGAAGCTTTGATTTTTTCTGGCCTGCAGCAAACACAAGACTCAAGGCTCTCCATGTCAGACTATGGGGAATTACTAGCACAGGGAATTACTACTGCTACCATTTTATTTTACTGCTCATTCTTTTCTTCTACAAGCCAAGTTCAGCAGAGCATCTTCCAAACTTCCAACATTCAATCCCTGTGTTCATGCTTTCCTCCATGTTGCCTTTTTACTTCAGAAGTCCATAGGAAATACCATAAAATTACTTATTTTCCACCTCATTACAAGGTGGATGTGAAAATTAACCTCCTTTACAATCACATTTATTAAGTTTATTTTTAAAAAATGCTTTGGAGTATATCACCCAAATAAATTAAAGTCAGACTTGGAAAAACAGATCTTCTGAAGTTCTGTGATTTCACTGCCTGATATCTGCAGGTACTCAGCACTGCAGCTGGTGAGGTCATGTTCTGCCCCTTTTGTTAGACTCTTTTATTATCTGCTGTACTGTAGTCTGATAGGGAGAACCTTCTAGAACCATGAGAGCAGACTCAGGCAGGCCCATCAGTTGATAAATATTTGTTGCCTTCACATCCACCACTGTGGAATTAACTTCTTTTCTGGAATCAGAAAAACAAAAGATGTGCTCAAAACAGCAGAAAATCTGCCCTGGGTTGAAGGCTTATTCCCCATTTCTCTGTCTTTGCCTTCTAGTCTTCTCCCTTCAAAATTCTGTAGTCTTTGATCAAAGAACATATTTATAGAAAAAAAGGACACTATTTACAAACCACTTTGGTACTTCCAATAGGACTAGCAGTAAATCTGAGGTAATAAAAGCTAAACTAAAAATAGAGAGAAAATCCTGAGCATTTTCAAGAATAATTACAGAATAACAGCCATTGATTTCTTCACCATTATGACTGTATCTGACAGTGTTTATTGGTTTTAGAGAACATAGTAAAGGAAATTTTGGCTACATGAAAGGCTGAATTTTTCTACACTGAATTCTTCCTAGCTGCATATCCTGCCTTCTTTAAAAGTCTTTAAACAGATTTCTATCTAGTTCTTAAGTGGAAAACCTTTCACATGATTTTGTAAGAAGAATTTGTTGAACTGCCTCTTTGCTGTTAAATAACAAAAAAACCCCACACTTGAAAGGACATTTATGCTGTCATTTGAGTACTTCTAATTAAAGCTGCATAAAACTACCATGAGTAAGTGCCTTAAGAAAAATAACAATAATTTAGCATGAAAGCAATTTTTAAAGCTTGTTTTGATTATGAACATAATTAAATAAAGTATTTAATATTAGAAAGGGGGACCAAGGATGGCCATCAAGTGGCATTTTTAATTTTAGAAAAACTATACAAGTAACAAATACTGCTTTTGCTATGATACCAATACAATCTTCATGGCTGCTCTAGGATGCAAAGCTAAAACCAACATAATTATCTACCTAATTTATATACAATCTATGAAGTTTACATACATTCTGTCTAGTTTATATATTGTTGTGGATTTAGGACTAGCTAAACTC
>VWYI01050093.1:3099-25764 GCA_013399455.1 Anthoscopus minutus
GAGGGGCTACATATAGAAAGTATGAAGTTCTTTTGATCTAAAAAATCTCTGTGGGATTTAATAATTTATATTAGAATTTAACAGCATAGAGGAGCCCTTTTTTATATACTGGAGTAATTTGGCTTTGCTTTTGTCAGATCAGTTCTACTTGAAATAGACACTTGCTATTAATGGAACTGAACTGTATTTCAAAGTGTCAGATACTTTGGTGGCTTTCATTCTACTCATATATGAATACTTTTCATATTTCACTCTGGTCCCAGTTCAGAAAAGATCTTAAACACATTTATAAAACTAATAATTTCAGTGGGACTGAAGATCATATGAAGATGTTTTATAAAAATTGGGTCAACTTATAAACTCTTCTTTGTGATACTTCTAATGAAGAGTAATATGTTGAGACAAATCCTTTTTGTTTCATTTTCTTTAGTAACTCACTCTACTGATTGAATATTAAAAAAAGGCACAAATATGAGGGCTGGAGGGAAATATCTTGTTATTTTCTTCTGCAGAGAGCCATAGTAACAGGAATCACACTTATCTGACCCAACCAACATAGTAGATGCCCTCATTTAAAATAGACATCTACATTCTTTAGAATTGGTGGGCAGAAATATGTGTACTTACAGTTCATTTTGCCCCCCCCTAAAACAGATGCTCGAAACAGCCCAAACTTCTGCACTCCAGAAGTGTCTGTTGCTCCTATCAGACTATGAAGAGGATGTTCACACAGGCATTTACACAGCAGATATCTGAGTCTGATGGATGAGGTGGAATCCATCCCATGGGACATTTAGAGAAGAGGGGGGAAGACCTAACAGGCCAAGGTCCTCCACACCTCCCATCCTCTCCCTGAGGCTGGGCAGCAGCAGACACATAGGCAAAGAGTAAAGAAACAATTGCATGTATAAAAATGTCTTGGTCCAGCAAATTTTCCAGTAATCAGTGGTTTTAGAACTTCCTGACCCAGATTTCTTTCTGGCAAATCATGTTCAATAACACCAGTTGATTTGCTCTCCATTAATTTGTTCCTTTTTACATGCATGTGTATTTTTTACCTCCATGAAATCCTGTGGTTATGAGCTCTATAATGTAATTACATGTTATGTGGAAAAAAATACTCTGCTTTGTTGTATAACTTACTCCTTAATGCTTTCATTATATGTCTGCTAATCCTCATGCTGTGAGGTGGAGTGAATATTCACTCTGTTCATGTTCTGCATACAGTTTATCACTTAAAGCCCTTTGTCATTTCCCCCATCAGTCATCTTTTTCCCAAGCCTAAGAATCCTAATGTATTTTCTCTTTCCTCATATGGAAAACATTCAGATCTAGGCATTAGTGATAGAATTTTCAAAATCAGAATTTAAATGGCTTTAGTATCAAGAAAGTGAACAATGAGAGGAGAACTAGACTTCATTAGAGCAAGTCCTCACCCTAACAGTGTGATACACAATAAACCCCACAAAAAATATTGAACGCTTATTAATCACTATGGAGTCCATTATATCAAATTGTGTGTGGTTATTGTGCATGGATTTTTTTATAAAGCAAATTGAAGCTGGTTATTGTTTTAGCTATTAGAAAAACAAAATCCTTCAGAAGAAAAAAACCTGGACACACTAGGTTGCTTCTTTTATCTCCATTTTTATATATGAGACCCTTCAAGTTGGAATGAAGGGCATGCTGACTCTTCATCTCTGTATTAACAGTTACAAATCAGGCAATATCTTATGCCCATTTGGTTGTCTTCATCATTATGTGGAGATTGTATTTTGTCAAGAGTCGGTGGACTCAGTCCAATTCCTAATGGAAAGAGTCATTAACTCACAGTGACAGGACAGAGCAAAGAACTGAACATGCATGAAGGTATTTCATCTCCCTTAAGATATTTTTGTGACTCTACAACCAATGTTGTAGCCAAACTTGTGTTCTGGGTTTGTTCCTGCTATTTATTATGAGTATTAGTGCACCCCCTAGAAGCTCCCATCAAAAATGGAGTCCCATGGTGGAATAACGTACTGATTTCCAACATATTTTATGCACACATCATTCAGTGAGAAGTGTGACTTCCAAAGCAAAACAAAACAATGTGTTTTGCATGATTCACTGTGCTTTGCTGCAAGAAACACAAAATAATTGAGCAAGACTGCAGTAACTCTCCAATAGTTTGTTATGGCTTTTAGCTGTACTCAGCAGAATAAAGTGACCCTGGTTCACAACTCCCAGACTGTATTTGCAAAGGTGAAATTACACATTGAAAGGTTTCTGTAGAGGACATAACTCTGAAGGCTGACACTTTAAATCTGTAAAGTTCATGCAAAGGTGCAATGATGAAAAAATGAACACCTTTTCTCTGTGGTGTGTGACAGATTCGAGTCACCACGATTTTGCTCTCAGTGGTTGTGCTGGAAAACAATATATTCACAAATTGTCACCCACATTCACCATTTAAATTTGTATGGTGTTTAAAGCCCTGTACTTGCCAGCTGTATAAAGAGGGGAAGAACATCATTCCCTTCACTAAGGAATTCATGATCCAGGGAAGAGCTGGAAAGAAGCAGGTGAGGGTTCAGGCGAACAGACTGACAGGCCAGCTGTGGTCATCATGCACTGGCAAGAAAATCCCTGTCAGGGAATGCTTTAGCTTTACTTTGGTGTTCAGTGCTTTAGCAGAGCAGTATTCTGCTGAGCTGCTCTGTCTCATATTGGAGCAATCTTCACCCATGCCTCTGCAGTCAGCAGGAGAGCAATTACCAGCTCCATGGCCATATAAAGGCCCCAGGAGTAATCTGTGACAGATTTGATGACAGCAGGGGAAATACTCCTGAGAATTATAATTGTAAGGGCTAACTGCAGACCCAGATAGCTTTCAGCTGATGATCAGGAATAGCCCCAGAGTCAATGGCTACTCAAGCTTCAAAGATAAGAACATGCTCTGATTTAAGAGTCTGTTTCTGTGGGCAAGGCTGTGAACTCTTTACTGCTGTTGAAGACATCCATCAGCCCTTTGACATTAGCAGGATTAATTCCTGGTTAGAAGGGCAGCAATCTGGCTCAGTGACACTGACAAATTTCTGCTTGTGTGTTGCCATTTTTTTTCAAGTATGCACAGGAAAAAAACCCAAACATGGACAATGCTGGTTGCGTAGAAATTCTCCCTGCAAGGATGTACAAGAATGGAATCTGGTTTTAGGGATTTGCCTCTCCAGGATAATTGCCAGCATTTTTCGCCCTGGATGCATTTCTGTGTCCTGGCCCTAGTGCTGCTGCCTGGTGTGGTTCCCATGTATCAGTTTGTTACATGGAAACGTAATGAACTGGAAGAATCTGTCTATATCCTTAGGAAGGAAAATAAGTCAATGTATACTACAGAAAAGTAACCTTTATGCAGGTTACATTTCTGTCCTGATTAGTACACAAGGACTGGCCTGCTTTTGTGTACCAAGATGAATGTGTCACAGCACAACGAGTGTATTCTCATGGCTAAACTTTTCATCCAGTTCAGTCTGGGAGTGTTAAGGACATCCCTTTGGTGAGAGTGTAAAAATTGATATCTGTGTTTCATAGGCTCTTCTGGAGTTCCACCTGCAACGGGGAGATGATCAAAGTATCGAAAGTCTGGCCTCAGATCAGAAATTCAGCAATGGTCACTCAAAGATTTGCTCAGTAGAAACCAGACTGTAAGCAGATCTCCTCTGAGTTTAGATGGCAATGGTTAAGAGACAACAAAAACTTGGGCTTAATTTAAATATATAGTAATCCTGTAGCTACTCTAGCCTCTTTCTCTGCAGTGCCACCAAGGAGAGCAGTCACTCTCTCTGCAGCAAGTCAGCAGTGAGACAGTCCTTGTTATTCGTGATAAAGTCATCCAGAAAATGGAATTCTAAACAGAAAAATTAACATTTCAAGTTGGTGTCTGGAAAACATCCTTTCAGTTCCAAATTTTTACATCCATTCTACTCATAAGAAAATTAATATCCTTGTTTGTCAGACTAGGAAGACCAAAAAATATGTTTCCCACAATAATGCCTGTAATTGTGCAGTTCATGGATTAAACTGCTAATGCTCTGCAGTAAGGTAACAGGGGCTGGTCTAATTTCTGCACATTTTCTTCTCCAAATTTCAGAGTGGGTACCTTTGAAAGAAATATGCAAACTTTTGCCTCTGACTGCTATAACTTATAACCATATTTTTTGCTTATGTGTTAGAGAGTGAGAAAAGGTATTGTGGATCAGAAGACCAAATTTTATGTGATTTTAGATTAAGTCCAACACTGGAAAATACAGAAGTTCAACCTGATTATGAAGTGGCCCAGAAGAAGGCCTAGGATGTACCAACCAATGTGTTACTTCTATGTGAGATTTGTGCATACTCTGTGTATGAAATGGAAGAAGGTAATGAAATGCATTCACATTTTCATATGCCACAAAATAAAGGCTGTATTACTCTACAGCATTACACAAGCAATGTGTCATGAGATGAAGCAGAAAATCTCCCAGGCCTGTTTCTTCAGTAATGCTTGTGTTTTGGTTCAGTCCCCAAGGTTTCTGGCTTATCAGATGCAGACAAAGTGAAAAGAAACAGTACCAGTGAAAACTGCTATAGATCCATACATTGTGTGATGCAGTGTGGAATGAGACTGAAATGTGTTCTTTAATAATGAATACTAAAGTCAACATTTATAATAGTAACAGGAGATACTGAGTTTTCTTTTCATTTGAAGGTCAAGAGTTAATGTCATATCTCAGCTAGGGAGCTTAGACTACAGTGCCCCATTTATTACTACTGCAGTGTGTCAGTCGGACGCCAGCACACAGTGTCAGTGTCTGGCACAGTTTCATGAGGAATGAAGTTTTTACAAAGACATGATCACTTCTGTATTGAAGTTTGATGTTATGATTTCTTAGGCAAACTGCAACCTCTCTGACACTAAATGTTTTATGGTTGACTGAGAACTTTGCTGTGAATGACAACATATTTTTTGCCTTGTATCCATTCCTCCTTTTAGCTATGGAAAGGAGCAGAGTTGGAAAATGCTGTCTTTTGTAGCAGTTACTAAGGCAAGGGTCTTGTTTATGTCCTGAACCCACCATATTCCAAGTCAATAAGGTGATAAGCCAAATCCAGTTGTTCATCTCTATACTTGTGTGCGAGTGTCAATAAGAATATTGGTATTTGACAGTAAGTTTTTGCCAAACACAGACTTACAGTGTCAACAGCAGTTGGAGAAAGAAGCAGGGAAGTGTGCAGGGAGCCACATGCAGACTACAGTGTGTACAACACCAATACTGGAGGTAAAAACAGGACCTTAAGTTAAACAATGGGCTTCTGTGACTGTCCCTCCCTTTTTGTTTTCAGTACCATCTGCACAACACTAGTGTTTTCATCCAGCTGTAATGGGAAATTCTGAGTACCTCAGTTTATGTTAAGCCTCAGTTGACCAAGGCATCATTTTTATGCTCAGTTGTGAATGTTTACTTTCAACTTGTGCTCTTTAATATTCCCTGTTTCTTCCTGCAGATGTAGAAGTCATGGATTAACCAGAATCACTGTTACCCAAATGGCTGTTACTCAAAATGCCCTTGAAATTATAAAAAGTCTTGCACAGTGGCACTTCCAGATGATTTTCTAATACACTAATGTAAGAAAATACAGAAAGAAGATCAAATCTCCACATATGTCTTGTAAACCACTGCTGAATTCAGCATATTCAGATGGTCATCTGTGATTGCTAAGATACAAACAAATTTTGACACATCCTATTCAGAGACTTGAGATACCACCTGGGAGAGGTGAGTTTGAAAATGTAGTATATTCACCTAATTTAAGACTTTTCAGTACTCTCTATTGACTGAACAAGGTACAGAAATTTGACATTAAAATCACTGAGACATCCCAGTAGGTATTTAAGTTTGTGGTAGCCTTCAGAGATTCTGTTGTGAAGAGAAACCTTTTCACCTCTTCATGCTCTCAAGAGAGGCATCTTTTCTCTCCTCTGAGGTAAGGAAACAGAGAACTGCACAGACAGCAGCTTGGTGAGGGTATCTGTTCTCTTGCGTGACTTCTGGTGGGGAGGAGACTACCCTCTTTTTTTTGAGTGTCACAGAACACAGCTTGATTTCTGTGAGCTGGGGCCAAAGTTTTCTTTCTTTTCGTTTTTTCTCTCCCTGCTGCCCTCCTTCCTTCCCCCCACGTGGTGTCTGCTTTCAAGATTGCTTCAATAGTCAGCATTGTAACATACAGAGATGGATTTCTACAAAATTAATTTCAGGGCTTGGATAGGAACTGATTATGAATCTTTGTAGTCCTACAGATGAAGTCATTAAGAAAGAACTCAGAGTGGAATGCAGCCAAGGTTCTTAGCAAAAGCATGGCAGTGATTGCACAAGAGAATATGGGAAGAATAATGACAGAACATAATCATTTCATACCATCCATTAGTTTCTCCAAACAATGAAAGAACACAGTGGCACATGTTAAATCAAAAAAGGCTCCTAAAAAAAGTAGCAAAACTACATGTGGGATCCAGCAGGAATTTGAGGTGAAAGATATTTGGATGACAACCTTAATTGTCACAAATCTATTTGAAATACATCCATAATATCCTAGAGATTTCAGTGGTATTTTAAAGAATATTTAAAGTTCTTTATATATAGTCATGTAATGCAGTAAATAGAATTATAAAAATTGCAAAAGTGAAACAGTGGATATGAACAACTTATAAAGTTATATACTTCATTATACTATAAAATAGATAATTTTTCCTTACATTTTTAATAGAAATTTTTTCCTTGACTTGTTTTTTCTCTTGAAAGGAGAGGGAAATAGCAGTAGAAAAAGGAGAGTGGTAAGTTCCTTAATTAAACTAAGTTTTGCCTCATGCACAGTTTTTTATAGTGCTCAGTTAACAACATTAACCACAGCATTGCCATTAACATAATTTATGCCATCACAGTTGTTATAAGATTAGGTTTGTTCTAAAGACCTGCAGTTTAATTTTCAAATCAGTATTTACTCTTCAGAAAAAAACATCTATTAGTTACAAAAAAACCCCACAAGCAAACATGTCTAGGTTTTTAACCTCAAGCACTTTCAGCTGAATGCAAAATATAGAAAATATTTGGACAAGACATCCTCAGGATGGATTCATTTATTCCCTTTTCTGTAATTCAGCTCTCTGGTGTGTAAGACTATCACTTGGAATCTGGAAAAGAAAGGCACAGTTTCCTTCTCTATCTGATCTATACTAGAGATTTCCAACACATCCTTGGAGAGGACTCTTCAACACTGAAAATGGGATGTCTTGAAGGATTCATGATCTGTAATTCCTGCAACCCTGAGGATAACTACTTCAGACATAAAAATTATCTGATAAACAGCTGAGACAATTCTCCCTTTGAAGCTGGTTCTATCTACAGATTAATGTGCTGTTGAAAGAAGTATTTTCCCTTCTTTTCCGCTGGTGCTGTGTCCATATGCCCCAAGTTCTGGCTGTGCGACCCATGTAAGTGACTATAACCCCTCTCTGGCATATTTAACAGTTTTGGATAAAGTCAGACTGCTCCAAAAATAATACTAAGGGAGTGTCAGACATTATTTCATAGAATCACAGAGTATTAAGGGGTTGGAATGGACCTTAAAGATTGTCTAGTCCCAACCTGCCCAACATGGGCAAGGACAGCTCCCTCTAGACCAGGTTGCTCAAGGCCTTATCCAACCTGGATTTCATTATCCATTTCTTTGCATTTCCCATTTCTTGTGAAAGGTGTGATTTCTGTTGCAGCTACACATCCCAGTGGAGTGTTACCCAGGGAAATTGTTTTTCTCAAAGCCAAATAGAGATATTATAACAGATTTACAGTAAAGTCATCAGGAATCTGCTTCTAAGTGGGAGCAGCTTTATGCTGAGTTCCTGGGCTGGCTTCAAGGCACATTCTTTTGCTCAGGTGTCTGTGAATTACAGTCCCTATCAGAGTTGCTGAAATGGCTTTAGATAAATCAGAAATGGATTTGCTTCTTGACACAGCATTGAAAGTGGTGTCAATTCACGTGAACTGTAGGCCTCTGAGATTTGGATTTCTGTGTTAATTTTCCTATGCTCTATTTATATTCAGTGAACAGAAATATAAATTATTGTGGCCGAGTTTATCTCATCTACTGAAATATTTCAGATGGATTGCTAAGATATTCCTATTTCTGACAAGTTACTGTGAAGAAAGCATGTGCTCAGCAGCACACGCTTATACTATATTTGGGTGAGAAGAATCTCACCTTAGTTGTCTGTCACTTGCTTCACACTTCTTGCTTACCAAGAACACATCATTATACTGGTCCTGAGTGTCTGAATGCTCCAGGCAGAATTCACTGATGTACTGGGGACTGAATAGCACACAGGAATTTTGCAGATGTGAAAGAGTTAAAATTACATGTAGAGGTAGATATTATGAGTTGATAAAGCAAAAAAAAAAAAGCAAAGAAAAGAGCAGAATTGTGCAGAGAAAAAAGGTTCATATGTGCTGACATGCCTGTCCTGGCACAGTTTAGCTTAATCCACCCTACTTGCTTTTTTCACCCTATTCTTCAATCCTGCCTTCTAGAAACAGATTTAGGTATCCCTTTATCTCTGTGAGACTGCACTTCAGTTACCTTCACTAGTAACTTATTCCATATGTCTCCTTCTCTGAGAGTGAAGCAACTTTGCCCAAGTCCCTGTTTGCTCATTCTTACCTAATATTTCAATTTAGTCTCTTAGTTTTCCTCTTTAAGTAATAATAACAAAAGCCTACCCTTTGAGGTTGCTTTATATTTTCAGTCCCTTTCTTAATACTGAAAGTTTCAACTATACCATCTCCCAGATTTTCTTGCCCATGGAGAATAGCACCAGTTCCCACAGATTTTCTTCAATTTGTATACACATATATATGTGTGAAAAAAAAATCAGGACTGTTAAGAATAAAAATATAACATTTCTTCTTTTTAATTTTTTTTCTTTATCACATAGCAAGAACTTGGTCCTGCAAAACAGTCTTTAATCAGGTGGCTAATTCAGTGTCAAGCAGACAACATCTAAGAGTTTCTAAATGCTGACTGGGTGGACAGAGAAGCAGAACAGTCTCATGTCAGGTAGTCAACACACATGGGCTTCTCCAAGTCATGCCACCAGGAATAGGTGGAGCAGTACAGTATAGGCAGAACCAGCAGGAAGGAGAAAGAAAAGGTTTGAAAAGCTCTGACATTTCACCTTGGAAAGAAAGTGTGTTTTAAACATTTTTCCGTTAGCACTGGTGTTAATGGTAAAAAATCAGATTTTCTTATCTAGAGAAGTATAGTGAAATAATAAAGCACTGAGGTGCCAGAGTAAGCCTTTTTATTTTTCTTTTACAAAGATAATATAATTGTTTTCATGTACCTTCAAAGAGGATTAAAGTTGAAGAGATAAAAATGGAAAAATGAAGAGGAAAAAGACACTTTTTATTGCCTGATTCTCTTCTGTCTTACATTGAGCTCTGGTTTACACTGGCAACTCTCCAGTGGCTTGCTGCTGATTTATACCTTCATTTGTGAACTTCAGGCTCTGAGAACAGGCTGCTGTTATAGTTAATACACTAGACACAGATTAAAACAATTTGACTTTAATTCCTGGTGTTGCCAAGCTGTCCTAAAAAAGAGTCTAAGAAAGATGTTTCCAAAAGCAGATCCATGTTTTGGGAGCTTCCTAACCATTTTGTTAAGCTGCCTAGGTACTGTGATCAGTTTTCCTTGAAAAAGGCTTCTTGCCTGTATTCATCAAGAGATTGATAGGTCTGCATCTTTAGATATAAAAATGAAAATTGAATTTTTCATGGACCACCTTTTCAACTGCTCCTAAATTTTTAAGAACTGTAAGTCCATTTCCTTCCTTTTACAATCATCTTCAGGTCTCCCTAAGAATCTGCCTCAACTTCATCCGCCCTCTCATCTCTCCCCTGTTCCAGTGCACACACAAAAACATCCTGCCCAATCCACTTGGTGTGCTGCAATATACTTGAATATGAGGTTTTGCAAGAAATATTGATGAAGACTGCATCCCCAGATTCTGCTATCAATGCATAGCCCAGGAGTTAGGACATATGAAGAAAGTGGAAACGCTGCCCTTTCTTTTTAGCTATAAGGAATTTGAACTTGTCCCATGCTTTTTTTTCAGTTGAAACTGCTCCACTTTATGTAGAATAATTAAATATTAATTGGGCCCAATACCGTGACCTTGCTCTACAAACTAGTTAATATAAACCAGGGCGTTATAACTAGGAAAAGAAATAGAACCCAGAACTACTTTTGTTCAGGTGCACTCTATAACTGTTTAAAAAAAAAAAAGTTTTCTTTTGTTTTGACCTAATTTGTACTTTAATATTCCATGCAAAATACAGCTGTTTCCACAAGAAAGGAAGACATCTTGTAATGTCTGGGTCTCATCAATCATTCTTCTAGGGAGTAATACAATGGGTTTGCATTACTACAGGTACTGTGAAAGAATAGATTAATTATTAATTTCAGGAAAAAAGATAACCAACTCTCAGACTCACATATTAAATAGGAGGTGGAGAGAGTGGATGTTCTACAATCCAACAAACTCTCTTATATGGGGCTGTACTTTGAAAAGTAAAATGTGAATAAGATCCAGATCATCCAACGAAAATTTGATGCTTTTCATTCCCAAGCAGAAGGAGACTTTAGAGATCAGGGTAAGACTGTAATGTCTTGGAAGAGTTTTATTATTTCTTACAGGCCATAATAAGTAGCCACAAACTAGGGGATTCAGATAATAGGACATATTAAGGGTGTTTCTAGAGCTGGTATATTTTATATGTATGACCTCCCAGTGGAATTCACAGCCTCTGAAACAGTAACGTCAGCTTCCCACACAATGAGGAGCAAAAAGTAAGCACCTGAAAACAGAATTCAGGAGAGCCAGAACTCTGAGTGAAAAAGTGCTTATAGTAAGGATGGAAACCCTTAGGAGAAGATAAGGATTACTTAAGTAGTAAATCCTTCCATTCAAAAAGAAAACAAACCACTTTCCCTTCATAATAAATAACTCAGCACACCAAGTGCTCTGACATTAGATTAGATAGCTCAAATTCAAATCTGACTTAAGGGATTTGAATCTACAAAACATACTTTCACTGTCTAAATCTTCAAATAATGAAACTCACTGAGGTGTAGCTCTTGTTGAAACTTGACTAAAAATAACATCTGAGAGAGAGGAAATAATAACTGTACTTCAGGTGACTGCCACACTTTCTCGAGAGACAGATTTAATTCTCTAATTTAGTACATACTTGAGTACTTCACAAGATGTGAAACTATTTCAGAAAAAAACCGATTATTACCTGAGATGGCATTCTGACCGAGGGGCAGGACCTCTCTCAGAGGTGAAAGTGGCTGGCAGCTTGTGCAGCAGCCTGTGATGGGAGCAGCACCCCTGCCCCCCTGAGCAGTGCAGGGAGTGCCATGGAGCAGCCCCAGCACCCCACCCTGAGGAGCTAAAGGCCTGATGTAGAGGGGAATGCATTGAATGCATTGCCTGCAGGAGTTTAATTTTCCACCTCACTGTGGAGAAACCAGGGACATGGAGTTGAGGGATTCTGTGATTCTAAGTGTCCTAGAAAATGTCTTCCTTAAGCTCTCTGCATCTTATAAAATAAGGATGATGCTTTGTCCTACTTTTGTCTCTTCCAGTTTAAGTCATTTCTACCCTGTACTATGCAGCAGTAGTCTTGTGGCATTTCCCAAGCTTGAGGCATGTGAAAATTATTTGTTATTGTAATAAAAATAATAACAATAGGATCATTTTGAATCAGTGCTTCTCTCCATTTCTGACCGATTTAGGCTGCTTGTGAGGCCTAATTCATAGAATTAACAAATTTTCTATCAGAGCTTTTACCTATTTTGGCAACAGCTGTTAAAATGTGATTATATGCTGTGAGCTGGTTCTGTTATAAAATGGCTCTATAATGTTTTTATAGAAAAAATCTTAGTTAATTCTCATGATTTTATTGTACTCTGATTTATATTTAACACCTCTGTTTTCCACTGTCAGCAAGAGCAAGTACTTCCAAGTGTTCAATTTACTGATCAGAATTTTATGAGCAGTACAGAAAGCTCACAAGAAGCTGGTATTCATTAGTAGAAGTATAGAATTTTAAGATTAAATTTATGGTTTAATAACTCACTGATATTTTCACCAGGAATGTGTTCACTGTTGGATATCCAGTTGTTTTTTTAAATTTAGGCCAACTATCAGAAATTAATGCTTACTTCTTCTGAACTTAATCTGATTTACAAACTACAGAGGATACACACACACATGTCCACACTCTATCATCTTACACAAAGTGCAAATGATATGTGACATGACATTGCATAGCCTGTTGCTTTAAATCAATACTGTCAAATGATATTGAAGTAAGAGTTTAAAGCAATGGCTTACAGGAATTCCAGTAACACATACAATGTTTTGTTTCTTCTGCTTCTGAACTCACAGTTTCAAGCCTTTCTCAGTGATGGAGAAGAATAACAAGGATGTTGCATACCACTGAATGAAGTAATTGACAGCAAGGTTTTCTCGCTGACATGATACATTTGTGCTATATAAGACAATACTTCAGGCTTCAGGATAGACATGCTCATACCTGCATACATAAATACAATATAAACATATAGACATAAAAGTATGTCTACTTTTGAACCTGTTAAACAGCTCCACACAATGAAACAGTCCTATAAATCTACCCCTTTTTCGAGGATAAGTACACGTACCTGTGCTGAACCCAATACAGCTATATCAGGTGAGACTAAATAAAAATTTGGCCCAATATCAAATGACACTAAATAAAGATTTGGCCCAAATCTTCTCAGCTAGACTTACACAATGTAGTAGCTTTTTATTTATTGGGTCAACAGGTAGGTTTCAACTCATGTAAATAATTACTAGTTGTACCAACACCATGATGAAAATCTTGGTGTTGAATACTATTCAATTCTTGTAAACCTGAGGTGACAAAAAACAATAACTACTCATATTTCCCTTTAAATGAATTTTCTTAGTAATGAAGTAGGAGGGATTGAATCAGTGTTCAAGTAATGGAAGTGAACAGTATCAATAGAATAATCAATGTATTTGGGTTTTTAAGTACATTTTTTAAATTGCCGAGGAGATTGGTGTAACTCTATAAAAGTCAAAACCAAACTTTCCATTCATATTATATTAAAAAAGTCATGTGTTGAAGGAGAAAATTCTATGACTTGAAATAAACACCAGTTTTGTATTGAGATTTTAAAATATAATTTAGCAACCAAATAAATTTGTGGGGAAAAAAGAACAAGTTAACTGTAAAAAAATACTCCCACCATTGTCTTCCTTTCATTCTCAAATACATTCATTTTTGAGGCTAGGAACAAGTCTTTAATTTTGTCTGACAAAATATTTTATCGCAAGGATTTATCCCATTCAGCTGCTGATACCTTTAAAATTTTCCTTCTTCTGCAGTTTGTAATTTTAAGGATTTCACGACATCTCATTTAACATATTAGAAGACAGTATTTTCAAAGGTTGCCCTAAAGTAAATTCCCTAGATGCTAATCTGAATTGAAATTTGCCCATGTTTTTGATTTGACAGAAATTCTGAGAGTGTTTGATTCCAGGCTGAGTGAAGAAACACTGGCAGGGCAGATGACCTGGTTAGTTTCATTTGAAGATCAATTAGCTTCAATTTACACAACTAAGATCCATGGCATGTGGCCAAGCAATGACATTAAGGTTTGTAAGCTAGGAGGGCAAGGCCCAGTGATTGCTATAGTTAATAACCTCTCTGGAGAAGGCTTTAAGCACCAACAAGATCAGGATTTGGTGTTCATGGATGCTCTCAGAGGTGCTTGTCAGCAGGTCTGTATTTATCAGAATGGCTCACTGGAGCTGCTAGCAGTGTTTGACTCGCGTTGCACACAGGTAAAGATGAAGAGGAATGTGGGCCCGTGAGTTTTGAGTTGTAATTCTCTCACTCTCAAGTTGGAATCCACAAACATGTGTTTCCCAACCAGGATTATACTCTTTTAGAACTTTAGACTCAACATGTTTCCACTAATTCCAGTCAATGTGTTTCAGACTTTTCCTGCATTTGTCTGGAAAGCATCCAGTACATGACATGATTTCTCTTTCCTCTCTATCAGTTATTCTTATGCTAAGTGGAGATATGAAAAGCACAGAAATGTTCCCAATATCACTTACTCATTTGCACAGTCTTCTACCCTCCCACACTGCCTGCTGTGCTCAAAATCCCTTGTCTTCTATTACATACTTAGTTAAATAGGTTTCCTTTAATCTTAAACTATTTCAAATGTAAATCTTGAAGGGCATGATATTGCACCCATTGAAGTCTTTCCAATGTGTAGAGACGGCCCAGCTATAAAGAAATATAACCAAAGGGCCTCTGATGCAGTGGGGAAGATGAAGGCATTGAATTAAAGGCTGAATAAAGATGACAGCATTTCATGAGTGACTGTATTCAAATGTAGATGGCAATGTTGTACTTTTTCTGCCACTGGTGGATCTCAGAAAGTCAGACCTTATGAGACCAGGACTCGACCTGACTTTCCCACCATGTCCTTTTTTGTCAGAATAATCAACAATGAAGTTATTTTTACAATTTTCAGGAGGCCATAAACAATACACTATAGGTCTCTTGCCTTAACTGTCCTCACAAAGCTTTCTGTGAAGATTCTCCTTTGTCTTACACCTAATATAACGGGACTCTGTGGTTTGTGCCCTGCTCACAGAAATTATAAACATGGAGAGTAAGAGAATGGGGCTGTGTGACCAGGAGATCCATCCTAGTAAATATTTACTGGTAGACTGTTGTAAACCAAAATACATGGAAATCCCCAAACCTTAGAGCAATGGTTATTGCTACCATTATTGTTGAGGAATGGCTTTAAACTGAAAGAGAGTAGGTTTCAGATAGGATATTAGGGTGGTGAGGCACCGGAACAGGTCGTCCAGGTAAACTGTGGATGTCCCATCCCTGAAAATGTTCAAGGTGGGTACAATGTGGCTTTGAAAAACCCATCTAGCAGCTGGGTCTAGCAGATGGCCCTGCTCATGGCAGGGTGCTTGGAACCAGAAGAATTTAGTCCATTCCTAGCCAATCTTAAAAGAAAGTAATGTATGTAATGAAAAACAGTATTTTCTGAAGAACAGACACTGCTACTCATAGCTTGAAAAATGAGATTTTCTACATTTCTAATCCTTTCAGTAATGAATGCCACTTACAAGAATTCCATGGTAATAGTAATATTTCAGATATTTAACTTGGTTTTAATTTTTAATCTTGTGAAACCTTTTCACATCTTTTTCAAGCTAAAATGATAAATGCCTGAAGGAAACGCTTGGTTGTATTATGTAACTCATAATCCATAGATATGTTTAACAAGAATTGTAAGCAATACGAATTATTCAAGTCCTTTTACTTCTGTTCTTTACCTAGCATAACTCCAGAGTGAAAAGCACGATTTTGACCCACTGTTTCATGGCTGATGGATTTGCTCTATGAATTTTGTTATGTTACGGTGGATTTGGAAATGGAAACCTCGAAAGCGAGATAATTTCATATTGCTGTTGTTATTCTCATATACCTCTTTCCCACAGCTTTGATGGTGTTGTTTTCAGCTAATGGCATGCAATAAATATTTTGTGAAACATAGAACATTTCTGTGGTTTTTTAAGGCATATTTAAAAAATATACAGCTCCACAGCATTTCCTGAATGATTTAGCCTTGATTCTCTTTAATGAGCACGCAATGCTTATCACAAACCTGAAATATGTTACTGTAAATTTTCCAGTGGTAATAAAACACCTTTTTTTCCAGACACTTGTTTTAAAGCACTATTGAAAAAAACCCCCTCTGTCCTGGACTCTGTATTTGCTAATGGAAAACTGTAAGCCAGCATTTTTAATATTCAAAACTGGTATTTAAAAAAAAAAACTCTGAACAGAAGCAAAACTGAGCATTCATTTCCATATAACCAACTGTGTGTAAAAAAATTAACTATTCAAGATTATATTTTAGATTAAAAAAGAAAACAGAAACGTGAATTTTTGTTTGTTTGTTTATAGCAAGTTAATTCCTCTAATCATAGAATGTAGAGATTAATTGTAGAGTTATTTTAGGCCAGAAGGAACCTCTAGAGTTATCTGATCCAACTCCTTTCTCAAGAAAGGTTTAGTTAAAGTAGGTGCTCAAGACCTTGACTGCTTAAGTGTTGAATATCTCAAAATATAGTTTGTACATTGGCTTGTTAGACATTTTTAGACTTACTTTCTTAAGATTGAATAATTTAATTCCCTCCTTAAAGATCATATTTCACTATTATTTTAATTTTTCTGATAAAGTCTCTTATAAATAATGAGAAGCATAAACTCTGCTTATACAAGCTGTAGTACAAGATAAAGCAAACAGGAACTTCATCAGCTGTAATTTACACATAATTAAATTAGCTTCATGTCTTGGATCATGAATTCAGCATAGATAAAGACAGCCTGTAGTTCAGACATCCTTAAGATACAAAATTCATGTTCCTTGGTGTGCTGTGCAACCACACCCATAAACCTCCAACAACTCCAGCTTTGGTACCTCTTGGAAAAATAAAACTGTGATAGAAGATCAGTGATGGGGAAAAAATCCTAAAATTAACCCACAACAACAAATTTGCAAAATCAAAGCCTAGCTATAAGTAAAGCCTTGAACTAAACCTCAACCACTGTGGCATTTCAAAGCCTAGTGAGAAAAGCATGTCACACACATAAAGAGTGTAAACTTCTGCTTAAGAAGTAAAATTCTCACCCAGGAATTCCTATTGGTGAGCTAATTCTACAATGAAAGGTTGGTATCGGCAGAAGCCTGGGTTGTGTTGCTGTCCTCTGCTTTGGTTGTTCCCATATGAAGCTGCTGTAAACCACATTTTTTTTTGCTGTGCAGTGCATAAGGCTTTTTTGTTTCAGACCAAAGTGAGACTTGTAAATTTTCCTTTATTTTCTGCAGAAGTAAATCCATGCAGTCACTGTCAACAAAAGCATAATCTCAGTGATTACTTGCTGGCTATTTCATGTTCTTCTGTTAACTGATAAAGCAATACTCACTAGTGGGAGATTATTCAAACCACAAAGCTGTTATGATCAGTTATTGAAAACAGAATTGTTTTAATAAGACATCTTTATCTGAGTTTTTTTGTAGTGCCATAAGAATAGAAACAAATACACTGTAGACAACCAAATGATAATTTTTCTTTTTAAATTGGAATTTTCACAGGGAATTTGCATCATTCAATTATCTATATATTTTAAACAAGAAATATAATATTTTTGGAATATGCTTCAGGATTCTTGGGTTCATGAGTCTATAAGGAAAGGGCAAATTGTGCAAATTAAAGGAATTTTTTAAAAGAAATTTGGGAAAGACTTGGTACAAAGAAGTAAAATGTCAGCAAAATCAATGCAGATAAGATAATTTACAGCAGTAGAAAATCTGGTCAGAATTTTTTCCTATAGGAATTCCAGTAACTTCGTAAAGATCAAATTACTCTGTTCTCCTAGAACTGTCTGGAAAATGTTGTGACATCTAGAAAAACTTCTTGGAGAGATTTTCTGTGTTTTCTGGGTTTGGATAGGCTGTGAAGCTCATAAAAACCCTCCCTCTGAGCCAAATGTAGTAGATTGAGAAATACAAACATATAGCTGATATTAATTTTCTTCATTCTCAATGAAAAAGTTTTAGCTCAATTGACTCTGAGTTCTAATTCATTTCATTATACTAAAAATGCCATCTGTCCATCTGCCTCACACATATTCTTGAAATGTATATTGTAAGGTATGTGTTTGAAGAAGAGATTGAAGAAGTTCAGGTTTGGCAAATAATTAAATCACTGAAAAACTGGCCTGTGATCACAAGAGTTAGAATACCTCATTAACTTGGACCCTGGCTTAAAGATCTTGACTGAAATTGTCAGCTTGCTAAAGCCAGTGGGATTTCTGCCATTGTTTTCCATAGCTTTGAGATTTCAAACATCCTTGGAATATATCTTGTAAAATATTCCATCAGAAACTATTTTTATTGGATTGAAATTCTCACTTCTTTATCAGGATATGATCATTGTTATCTTTCGCTTGGGGTTCAGACTGTCTTTGGAATGAATGTTCAGAATTATCTGCCATTGCTCCTCACAGGTGATGTGACTGATTTTTGCACTGGCTGCTCTCCATGCATTAAATTAATTGAGTTGCAATGGAACAATTGGAAATAAAGCCCAGTATTTTTCAAGGACCTAAGGAAAGCAGTATTTAACCTTCCTTGTAGTCAATAGCAATTGTACACTTCATTCCTTTAGGCATTTTTGAGTATTTCATGCCTCCAGCTAATAAAAACTTTTGGCCTCCTGCATAAAAAAATATTCTATACATCCCAGTGTAACTACTATTGCAAAGGAGCTGTTCCCTTCTCATTTTCTAAGTTCCTTAATTTTATCCACATGCCTCTCACCAGCATCTGTGCCCAGACTGAGAAGTGAGATGTGTGTCCAAATGTATTTCTAGGAACAGACTGTAGAGCCTATTAGGCTTTAAAACTTGATTGCCCATCAGCTGTTCTCTGTAATTGTTTACTTGTTTTTTAACTAACAGAATACAAAGAGGTTCAAAGCTGAGGCTACAATGTGTACATTTTAACTCTTTCTTTCTCTTATTTCACATTACATTTACAAGTCATTACTTAGCATCTGTAAGACGGGATCTCAGCCCTGAATTTCTGCAACTGGGAATTCCCCAAAGTGCTCTAAATTCAGCAGTGCTTACACACGTGAAAAGGTTACAACAATATCGTAACATCAGGGCTCTGAAGCCTGTCAGGACTCCTCCGTTCTGTTCCTGATTGTATCTCCGTGTTGATATAGCAACTTGCTCTTCACTACAGATGGCAGGGAGAAAACCCTCCTGTGGAGCAGCTTTTCGTCAAAAAAACACTGTTCCACCAAAATAAGAATGTTCTGTGAAAATGCTTCAGTCCTGAATTTGTTTTGCTCAAAGGGAAAAACAGGGAAGCATGCACCAAAGAAGGAGCAAGCCTGGAGTCTGCTGCTCCTTGTCTTAACAATTTATTTTTTTTCTTTTGAGAGAGTGACAACTTACTCCTGGGTGTAAAACTGGTATCAGCATCAGGAATGTTGATCTGCTCCTCCTAGCCAAGAGATGTAGAAACAAAGTGGTGGAAGAGGCTCATGATCCCTCTGGTCCCAAGATCCTTCCTTTTGTCTGTGGCAGTGGCTGCAGTGCTCTGGCTTCAGCAAAACTGTACAGAAAACATGAGCTCGACTGGGTGGTTGGGCACCTGCATGAGAAAAATTAAGTGTAATTTTGGGTAACTTGAAGCCCATTTTTACAGTCTAAATCCTGCTCCTTAAGAAATTTTAAGAATTTTTACTTACAAGCACATGCACTCAGGTTTCAGATACTTCATTTAGCCATGCATAAAACTGAAGAAAATTACTCCTCTAGACTAAAAGGTTATTTAGTGGAAAAACATTTTACAAAGTGACAAAACATTTCTTGCTCCATAGGATTAGAGTGTGCTGGAATTGTAATTACATACAGACTTTAAAAGATCTAAGCAAGAAAATAATTTCTCTTTCTTTTTCTTGATTTCATTTTGATGCATTAGTTAAAAAATCAAAACACCAATCTCATTTGTTTCAGACCAGCATTTTTGAAAATAATGTTATTTTTTCTTCCATCTAGTGTGTCCAATTCACATAGAAAAATGTTTCACACTGTAATCTATTAATCCATGACTCTCGTGAATTTTAGAATAAAAAGAATTGTTTACATATAATTTTCTATGGTGTCATTCTTTCTAATTGGAACATTGTTGTATTGTTAGGACAATAAGTCTGAGTAAAACAAACGTGGGAAACTCACAGCAGATAATTACCCAGAGATCACTAAATAGAAATGTTATGCACCTCCAGTACTAAATTACTGACAGCATGTGTTTAACTGAAATTTGAAAAACATGTTTGTGCTCTTGCTTATGCTGATTGTGAACTGTAGTCAACTGACTGGACATCCTGGGACAATACTGATGTCCTGTACATTTTTGGCATGTAAGAATCTCATTTGTAGTGACTTGAAATTGAATCAAGCATGTCGAAAGGAAGCAGAGTGCCTGTTTCATGTTTCCCAAAGCCCGAGAGCAGGCAACATTCTCTTTTCAAGCTCAGTTGATGTAGTACTCCCACTAAATGCCTCCTGGTCATTGAAAACATCTTCCCAAATACTTACAATTTTATAAGAATCTGAGCAAGAGCAGACATTGATTGCAAATATTTTTAAAGGATCTAAGAAAAAATTGTGAATGCGTAAATTCTAAAGAAAAATGGTGCATAGACAGTGGGTTTTGCCTTAAGTTTCTGTCAGTTTTAGTTTGGTCTTTTCTAAGGGAAAAAAAAAGACAGGGGTACAGTGTCCCCAAACAAAAACAAACCATAAAAAAAGAGTAAAAACTGATATAATCTATGATGATCAGATGTTACTGATTATCCTGCCCTCTCTGCCCTCTCAATATCCAGGAAAAAAAGAGGAATCAGCTCTTGTCTTCACAGCCATTGTTTCCATCTACCAATCCATGACAATTCCATTTTTAACTCCACAGGATTTCTGTTGAGCTCTGAGACATCAACACATGTCCCTGCACAGGCAAAGAGGGAGAGTTTTGTCAAAGCAAAGATTGAACACGCCTTTCTAATGGGAAAAATTCTGCTATGAAAGTGCACTCTAAATATCAAAAAAACCCAAGGAAATTTCTCCCAGGTATAGCTTGTGATTTTTAACTAGCTCAACAAGATAGAATGGACTATGGGAGGATACTTTTTTATCACAGATGGATACTTGGAGAAGAATAAAATTGTCTTTTTTTTTTTCAGTTTACCTTTAAATTAGAGACACACGGCCTCTGTGTGAGCCTCATGGACTTTTAATTGCCAAAATTTTGGGAACTATCAAGTGAAAAAGCACAGGGAAATTAATATTTTTCACTTTTTCCCTGTGGCTACAGAACATAAAAAGTGCCTTATGCCAAAGTGTTCTTTCAAAAGCTGCCATTGGTTCTTACAGCTTCTGTATTTAAAATTGGAATTTTGAAAACACCTGGGAAAATAAATCATGAAATTGTAAAAGTAAAGATTTAAAAATGAAATAAAAAAGGGACTGACCTAAACTACAGTGAACTATTTTTCCTTCCCCAGCAAAAATGTATGATTGGGTTTTGAGTCCCCCAAAGCTCATACGATCTCTCCTTACTTTTCAATTCTTTCATGCCTCAAAACTGCTCTAATATCAATTGAACCTCTTTGAACTCCATACCCAACAGAGCCTTTGGCAGTCACTTGACTTTCAGCTTATATGAGTGACTAGAGCTAACAATTAGTCTGTTATTTTACTTCAACATCTTAAAAAAACCTACATTATGTCAAACAGCAGTAAAACCAATTGCTCCTCTCTCTATGGCTTTTGCTTTGTGCTCTCAGTTTTGCCTCAAATTACAGTTCTGAACATAAGAAGTGAATTTCCAGCCCTTGGTGGTGGTGAGAGGACACACTCATCCAACTTCAGACAATATGGGAAGGTAAAAGGGGGTGTCTTTGGGGTAGCTGACATCTGAATTCTATTTTTTCTCCTAAATTTTAGAGACTCACGTTCTTAGAACAAGCAGTTTGAACATACTGCTAGAACTGAGTAGTGAATACTTACTTAAATGAGTGAAGTTAAGTGTTAGAAGAACAGTCTGCAGGATTAGATGTCTTTTCTGAATGTTTCACTCTACCAGTCCTGGAATACATAATGCCTTCCAGAAAATTCCATCCAGGTTTTGTTGTTCTTTTGTTTCAATTATAACTGAATATATTGAGAAGAAAGGGTTTTTTTCCTCAATTCTTCTCTCCTAAATATATTTTCACACGTAATTTTAAATTATATAGCAGTTCAGAAGAAAAGTGCATCACACATTACCTCCAACTTTCATAAAAATTCAAATAATTAAAAAAAAAGTCACATCTTATCTCAGGATCTTGCTTAAATCCATTCAGTAGAAATCATCTGCTCATACTGACCATGGTTATTTCAGGGAATTGTTCACACATACAAAATCCAGGGAGATAAAAATTACCCCAAAGTCCAGAGAGTTTGTGTTGGAACAGGTGAGGTGAAACATGGTGAGCTTGTTCAAATTCCATCAATGTTAGAATCTGAAATGTCACAACATTTCCAGTTTCCAGACACATTAATTAAAGAAGCAGCATGTGATGACTCTGACAAGGTGACACAAAATGGACAGAGATTAAAGAGATTTGCTTAGAGGCAGACTGCAGAATATACGTATTTTGGATTTGTATTTACAAAAACAGACATCAACCACTATTTTTACATATGTATAAACATATGTATGTGTATTGACACACAAACAATGATTTGTTACATGTTCAGTATTTAGAAATATATTATTTGGGGCATATAAATGTATAAAGCTGTTTCATGTAACAGTTAGCCACTGACCACCAGTAATGAAGACATAAAACTTGACTTT
>VWYI01050095.1:0-16972 GCA_013399455.1 Anthoscopus minutus
AGTTCACACTTCTATTTCGTGTCCTCTAGTGGCAACAGTCATATTAACATGTATCATTCACATTATCGTGGTTTAAACATACCAGTTCAAGTTAAGGCAGCTATCATATATAGATTTCAATAAATTCTTTAGAATAATTCTTTCAAAGAGTTTAGGATAGCTTACTGTCCAATCTAGGTTATAATTTCCTGCAGTTGACAAGATGTAGTTGACAGTTTCATTGCTAAATTCTTTGGTAACTGGCAGAATATAGCATAGCAGGGAATATAATTATTATGCTGCTGCATTTTGCAGTAGCAGTAGCATCAAACAGAACATTATGGCATTCATCCAATACTGACAAATTAAACTGAATGTATACTATTGCTGAGGAATTCTCTCACAGCTTCTCTTTTAGCAAGTTAGTCAGCAAGCAGATTTGTTTTTCTATAACTCTTTTCCTTAAGAATCAAAAGAAAATATGAAATGCATACAGAAATGTTTTGCTTACATCCTAAATGGTTTTTATTTCTTACAGAGAATTTAGTCAAAGTGACTGAGACATATAAAAACAGAGAAAGGGTGATTGATATTTGAAGACATATTTATCTCAGGAGAGGAGAATAGGAGCCCTGAGTGTGCCATTGGACAAGCATCCTTGTTGGGACTTGAAAGAAGAGGAAACAGAATAACAATGACCACTCTCCCTAAATACAAAATGCACTGTAACCTTTCTCTCTGAACACATACATGTCTGAGTTTCTCACATATCAGCCATTCATACCCTGCCTTTTTGTGGTACATGACTAGAATTCTGTGAATGTTTTTTTGTTGCACATGGGCTGCTCCTATAACTTGGATAAAGTAAACCTCTATCACTCAAAGATCAGTCGTCAGATCTCTACTGGTGAGCTTTCCCTAGACTTTTCAGTAAGTTCCTTCTCCTGCTCTCTCAGGCTCTTTACACTGGTTTCTGACCTTAACTAGGCAGGTGGCTGTTCCATGCCAGACTAGTTCTCATTCCATCAGCAACCTCTGCCTCTGCCACATCAGTACACTTCAGATACTGTAACAATGAACAGCACAGAAAAAGCTGATTACAAAAACTGGCAAAAATTAATTGCTTTCACCTTTCTTTTTGCTGCCACTGTAGTTCACAGTTGACTCACAAGTATTCATGCACACAGATCTGAAAATGATCTGGCTCATATCCTGCAAGACTGCCCATTACTCAAAGCAGATTCTACCTTACCTTGGCTTCTCAAACCCTTTTTGAGTGTGCTATTAGTGGCAAAATCTGCCACTTGAGATAATGAGCCCCTCAGGGAAAAACATCTGATAGTGTTTACTGTCAAAGAACTTAAATAGATTGAGCCTATTTCTTACCTCAAAGCACAAAGGTGAAGTGATGACATTTTACTCAGGAAATGCTTCTCTCCATCAACTAGATGCAGCTATAATCAAACACTTATAAATCATGTCAACAAAGTGCAAATCCAACATTCAGAGTTATATAAGAGCACGTAGATAAACTTCTGTTTTAGCACAAAACAACATAGATTTGTAACTATTGCAAAGCAATGAGGAAATCACTTTATTGCTAACCACAGTCCCACCCACAAATCATTCTAATACTGATTCACCCTTTTATGCATAATGCAGACAATTTCTTTGACAATATTCTAATACTACACATGCTCTCTTGTTTTATAAAAATAGGTGCTGCTTCAAAAAGCTACATATCCATATCAATTATTGTCTCAAAATCTGACAGCTAGATCTATCAAAATACTAGAATTCTTCTGGTCAGAAGGAATCTCTGGGAATCACAAAGTCCAGACTCCAAAGTCAAGGCAAGGCCAACTTAAAAATTAGAATTAATTCCAGATTGCTGTTGGAAACTGGACCTGATGTTTGTCTTTTCTCAGTCTTCATGACTCTTCTCTGGTTTACATGGCCTTTTGAAAAAAAATGTAGAGAGCAACTTTCCAGTGACATTGATCAAATTCAACATAGATGCATTTGGTTCCATGCACATTTCTTCAATGTTCTCTAACTTATCCTTCTTTATTGTTGGCAGTTAACATTCACCATGGGTAGTTTAGCATTTAAAGATCTTCACATATAATCTTCTTTGCCCAGACATGAATGTCCATGTGTTTCTGCAGAGATTATTTTTGTGTCAGATATCAAAGTTGTGCTTCAAGGCAGAAAAATGTGCGTAAAAATTTACCTTTTCTCATGACATATGCAGTCTTCTAATAATCTTCAAAACTCATTTGTTATATATAACATAATTCATGAACTCCTATTTTGTATTTGTGGCTGATATACTATATCTTAAAAGTAAGGGAACCAAGTGCAGAATTGTAATGGGTAACATTTTTTCATTTGTAGATTAAAATGGCTAAATGAGACAATTTGCAATGTTTTGCACAATTTTTAGTGGTTCACAGAAATTCTGTCTTTGTAGTAGTAGTGTAGAAATACTACTTTTCAGATTTAAGAATATGTTATTTAAATGATGTTTTGTTTCCTGTGTTGGGTTACTTGCAACTGAAGAAGGGTAATAGAGTCAAGAAAGAAGCATGGTATAAGCTGAATGAAAACCAGAAACCTTTTCTCTGCAAAAATAGAAGAAACTAGAGGTGTTTGAAAGCTCTGTTCAGAAGCTAATTTTCAACTGAAATTTTTAACAGCGTTAGGCATAACTCTATAGGCACTTCTATTGGCACAGAAGGGATAACTTGGAGCAACAAACAGTAACTTCCTGTAATGTTATACAAACATGAATAAATATGCTACTGCTATTAACTTTCCAGTGTTTTGTTTTTTTTTCCTGTACTGTCATATCTTAAATCAAATTAATTTAATTTATTATATGTAAAGCTATGGTATTAATTATATGTATGATTATATTTAAAATCTGTAAGATGTTTCTGTTCAGTTGTAGTAAGTTTCTTTTAACTCTTTCCTCAAAAAGAGTAAATTGTCTTTTTTAATCCATGAGACAAGCATTTGAGCCGGAAATATTTAAAAAAATTCACCTAGAGGAAAACCAAACTTATAATTTCCTTCTTGAAATGGATTTAATTTCATAATGGAAAGAGATGGTTCATGGTTATTTCACATTTTTGGTATAGAACAGAAAAGTTTTATTAAAGATTTTATTTTATTTTTCAATTCCTTAAAGGGCAGAAAAGTACAGAGAAGCTACAAACAAATCAGTTCTGAATATTTGCAGTTTTGTCCATCGCTACTTTATCAAGATCTCAAAGGTGACATCAAGGGAGTAAACAAAACCCATTAGTTTCAGTTGCATATGGATTTCTTAATTTCATCTTAACATGAGATTGCTGTCATTTTACCTTCTAAGTTATTTCTGCTGTAGCAACAACACATAAACATTGTAAACATCATACGTAAGATGCTTTCTTAAATATGCTACTGTTTAGATAGGAGGTTCCTTGTATATATATATTTTTTTTTTTTTTTGGGTGGGTAAGATAGCAAAATATACACTTAAGTCCATACTGAAAGTTTGTAATTTTACTGAAAAGATAAAGCAGAGGTAATTTTCTACACGGAGAAATATGCTGTAGAACAAATTTTGTCCCTTTGACACAGATACATTTATTAATAAGTGACTTCTGAAACAAACTAACAAAGTATCTGACAAAAATAAAAGACAAAAATAAGCGAGACAAAGAATCCACATGGATAATTATGACTTCAAAATTGCATCATTTTACCCCTTCAATCTGTAAGCCAATTTCTCTGTGCAATGAATGCAGTAATTTTTGAACTCCTTATTAAAAATATGCTTCAAAGATGAATGTGACTGCAAAGGAGAACAGAACACTTCTTTCTTACAGCTACCGTGGGGTTGGTTACACTGTACACAATCATATGCACTGCAATTTTGTGGCAGGTTTGGAAGATAAAGGGATTGGAGAAGTTATATTTTAAATGTAATGTAGGTCCATTCAAACTCAGGTTTGCAAATACATGTTTTTCAATCAACATTTTTTCCACATAATTACACTTAGTTACACTTAGAATAGAATGCAGAGACTTATCAAACTCTGGCTTTTAAATGCACAGCTTGACAATTATAGGTTGCATCAAAGTTTTATGCAGCAAAATTCAAATCTGGAGTTTAAAGAGTAGCTTCAACGATACAGCTTCACCATACAGATTGTGAGTTTCTATTGAAACAATTCTTTCACTTTTTACCAAGAGTAGAGACAGACACAATACACAAAGAGAGAAAAAAGAGTCATATGGTGTTTATGAATATATGATGTGGACCTGTTGTGACCAGAAATGTTACCCAGAATTGTGGATGTGTAGATATTGCAACCTTGGGTTTATTGAATTTCATAATACACAGAGACTTGGAAGCTTTTATCATCTAAATATCTCTATTTTGTTGCAAAATATCACAAAACCACAGAAATCATCACTAGAAAATACACTTTAGATGAATAAAGCAAATATATCTAAATACATCAAGCTATTACAAATTACTGTCAGCAATTAATGATTAATCATTATCAATCAATAGCATGTCAGTGGTCAATAACAGCAACAACCAATCCTAGATTAACAACTAATATAATTACAGAATCCAATAGGTGTATTACAAGTTCCAATAAACTCATTAGAGAAGCAACTTATAACAGCAATATGAAGACCAATGTTAACATTTTATAACAATGTAAGAAGAGATATGCTTGTGATAGATTACATATATTGATATATATATATATAGCAAAGGTATCAAGAGAATTAGACAGATTTCAGGAGTCAAACCATCCCAAAGAGGGGACAAATCAGTGCCAAAGTTTGATCCAATCATCCCAGAGGTGTGGGGACAGATCAAACTGACAGCAAAGTGGGACCAAAGGGGACACTATAAGATAACAGGTGGGGTATCTCTTCAAAGGTCTATGTCCCAGAGTCATCTGGGGACTCTGTGAGTGTCTAAGATCTGGCAGAAAATTAATGTGAAATTCAACTGGCTTAGAAAAATAAAAGCATGTGTGCCATAGAAAACCAGAGAAAAGTAAGAGAAAAAACCCTCTATTTTGGCTAAAAATTCAGTCATTTTTATAGCCTAGAGACATAAGACAGTGTAGACAATATCACTTCAAGCAGTCAACACATGTTGCTAATTTCAATTTTTCATTTGTAACAGTCAATAATTAAATGATTAAATTATGTTTACAGTTCTTCCAGACTAATTTTCTGTTCCCAGGCTGTTTCTACTTTTTCAGATGATAAATTGCCATTAGAGTTTCTTGGGTTTATGCTTATTCATCGTACCTCAGGATGTCTCTGAACTCTTGATACTCCATCTATTCTTCAAAGTTACAGGATGTACTTTTTAAGGACATTTCTGGTTCACAAGTTGAGTTCCCAGCCATCCAGGCCCCACTTTGGTCAGCAATTTCTCTGACAATATTTTCCAGGAGCCATTTTCTTTTGCTCAGTAATTTTCCCTTTTTAACCAGGCAATCTTTCTGGCTGCTCACACTGAAACTGAAGTGAAAAATATTTACTGTCATGTAGGCTGGTGGGAAAATATAATCACAAACACTCTTTACAGTGCTACTTAGCCATATTGACATAAAATTATTTGAATGGAAACTAGTTCAGAGAAGATTTACTAAGGTGTTTAGGGGATGAGAAAGACAAATAATGTGGCCTGTGTAACCTGACAGAAAGGATACTAAGAGTGACTCTAGCTGGGCAAGCACCAAAGGAGGAAGAGAAGAATTGAGAGACAACACAGACACAAAAATCCAGTAGGTCCTGAAACAAACTGGCAAGAATATTTCTAATGATTGAAAAAGGAGGTTTCAGAGAAGTCTTGCACTAACTGAAGTGGAAGTTCAATGGAAACAATCATGCAGCTTTTAGGCCTGTGTCTGAGAGCTTGGAAAAGGAATGGTTTGTCAAGGGCCTTCACAGAGCCATGGCTTTGCCCAATGAATTATAAAGAAAATTATGGATCCTGTTGATGGAATTAATATTGATGTGATTAACTAACTGTTCCTTGGTGACTTATTTCCGAAAATTTACACTGGTGGAAATAAGGCAGAACAGTTTTGTTAGACACAGATTAAGCTGTATGCAGAGGACAAAGTACTTCTTGCCTTCAGAAGAATGCTTTAACTCTGCAGAGAATGTTTCTCTCAGCAACCTGCATTGGGCATGGAAATGATGTGTGTCTGTTAAAGAGATGCACCTCAGAAAAATATAAGAATAAATACTTGGAGCGTTATTATGCTGCATTTGTAATGTTTGGTATTATTGGTGTTGTCCTTGTGTTCCTCTCATTTAGTAAAAGGCTGGGTAAGAATAGTTAATAATTCGTCATTTGTTGCTTAGCTGATTCAGTGTCTACCAAGGTAATTACAAGTTATTTGTTAAAATCCCCATGATTAAACAGGAAAGTTTTCACCTGAATTGTTGCTTTAAGTACTTTCTGACGTATGATTTAAATTGATTTAGGCTGAAGGTACTGATTAAAAGTTTTGTGTTTGGTTTTATTTTCAGGAGAAAGAAAACTTTCTGACAGTATAATAGTCCCAATACAATCTTGAAGAGGAATGTCTCTCTGTCTGTTATAGAAGAGATGTACTATTGCACTAATTTTCCATCTCTTGCTCCCCTGCTCTTCATGAGTCCTTTCCCAAAATTTGTAATTTCTGTTCTCTTCTTCCATATTGTGTTTAGTATAGGTTCCCTTCTCTTCCCAATTTCAGTCCCAAGTCCTTTCAAGCTACAGCTGCAAATAGGCTCAAGCCCTGTGCAGTGAGCCAAAGGAAATAGTAGGATAGGTAAGAACAGCCTCAGACTTCTCCTTTGTACTTACATTTTCTCTAATTCCATATTAAGTCTTACAGTTTGAGGAATGGAGAGTTTGAGGAACATAAATAGCCTGTTATTGAGAATTAGACATAAGCTGGAGTTAATAAAGTCACCTAGATTCGTTTCTCAGGCCCTCACACTGATAAATAAATGGGACAGAACCTATTTCTTTTCAAGCAAAAGGGAAAGAGCATCTGCTTGTTCTATGCAGACGTTGCAACTTTTCCCTGTGTTGGCATCCAGTCACTAGCAGTACTCCCCAAGGATCAGTGTGGGCCCAGTCCTGTTTCATATCTTGATAATCTGGATGAGAAGATTGAGTCTACCATTAGCAAATTTGCAGATGACACCAAGTTGGGTTGGATTGTCAACCTGCTGAAGGGTAGGAAGGCTCTGCTGAGGGATGTGGACCAGCTGGATTGATGAGCAGAGATCAGTGGCATGAGGCCGAATAAAACCAAATTCTGGGTCCTGATCTTTGTCCACAACAGCCCCAGGCAGCGCTACGGACTTGGGCAAAGTGGTTGGAAAGTGGACCAGTGGAAAAAGACCTGGGGGTGCTGGTTGACAGGGGCTGAACATGAGCCTGTGTGTGCCAGGTAGGCAAGAAGGCCAATGGCATCCTGGCCTGTACCAGGAATAGTGCGGCCAGCAGGAACAAGAATGTGATTCTTCCACTGTACTTGGAACTGGTGAGGCCCCATCTCAGGTACCCAGTTCTAGGCCTCTCAGCTCAGGAAGGACATTGAGGTGCTGGGATTTGTCCAGGGAAGGGCAGCAGAGGTGTGGAAAGGTCTGGAAACAAGGCTTTTGAGAAGCAGCTGAGGGAGTTGGGGTGTTTAGCCTGAAGAGGATACTCAGAGGAGTTGCTATCACTCTCTACAACTCCCTGAAAGGAGCATGTAGCCTGATGGGGATCAGTCTTTTCTCCAGGCAACTAGTGACAGGATAAGAGGACAATCGTAAGCTGTGCTAGGAGAGCTTCGGGTTAGACCTTAAAAAGAACATTTTCACAGAAGGGGTGATTAAACATTGGAATGGCTGTCCAGGAAGATGGTGGAGGCACCATGCCTGGAGATGTTTAAGGTAAGACTAGATGTGGCACTAAGTCACATGGTCTAGTTGACAAGATGTTGTTTGGCCAAATGTTTAACTAGAGATCTTTTCCAAAATAAATAATTCAGTGGTTCTGCGTGCAGGTAACATTTAGCTAATTTTTTCCTCATCTGTATCATTGGGATGATGGCAAGATCTGATTGGAAAGAACAGAGTAAAGCATATGGCCAGAGGAGATCAAGGTTCAATTTCTAATACAGGACTGATTTTTCACTAGCATAATGTTCTCATCTCAGCAGGTAAAAATTTATGGGCTTTCTCCTACTTCTTCTGGCTTTATACTTTCCTGGCTTTATACTTCATAACACATTTCTCTTTCTGATCTGCATTAGCTATAATTATCCTGTTATTTAGAGGCATCCTTAAACTCTGGCTATCCCCATGACTTCTTATCTCTGCCATTCTACTACGACTTAGCCCGAATTGAGTGGTATTTGTTCTGCATAATGCCTGAAAAAAAGAGATAAGTAGAAAAAAAACCAAGAACTTGGGAAACAAAGGTTGTTTACTTTGGTTCCACTAAGGCAATCAATTTTGTCACCTCTTTTCTGTCTCTGTAGCCTTGTCTGTGGATTTCTTTCATTAAACCTGTCTAAATGACAAAAACACTGTTTCTCAGAAAAAGGCAAAAACAGAAGAGCTAATGGGAAAAGACATGCAGTATGAAACAGTAAAGAAGATGGAGAGTTAATCTAAATCTTACTTTTTGAGGATTATATACATCCTTTTCTGTCTAACTTTTCACCCTTTGCATAGGTGCAAGTAGAAATTGTTAAGTGTCAGGAAACTTCAACTCTTTTTCTCCTTAAATTTCTCATTAAAACAGACTACCAGCATATTTGATTGCTGATACAAGATAGCCTATAGCTGAAAAACTGAGATTTTTTCTTTCTTTCTTTTAAGGATTTTAAAGGAACTAAAGTCCATAATGAAGGGGACAATTAAATTTATTAAAGTGGCTCTGAAGTGGACTTAGTATAAACACAACACACAGCAAACCAATAACATTTCTGCTGACTATATAACCTTATACTCAAGCAGGGAAAACATTGTCTCCAGAAGAAAAGACACATATGAAATTAATTAATTTGGAAAGGGCAAAAATATAATGCAGTACAAAATAAAAATAATATTTGTAGGACTGTTATAGTCTCTGATGAGGGAAACATCAGACAGAGCATAGTGGTTACCATGGTACTTCTGTGCATATCAATTTTTGGTAGCACAGTTGGTATATTGGTCACAGATGGAAATGACACCAGTAACTGAAGGGCAGCTATGGCCCGTTGTACAATTTGTTTTGTGAAGATCTGCTGTTTAAACATTCAGATGTAGGTATTTCTATCATTATTAAAGGTATATGCTAAAATATTTTCTCTGGTAGATTTACCAAGATTAGCCTGAGAGAGAGGAATGTAGACTGGGAGAGCAGCTGCATTAGTCTATCTATCCGTCACTGGACCCAAAAGGTGGATGTCAAGACACGCAACCTTCAATGTTTCAAGGTAGCTTTTAACAATTTCCACAGTTACCGAGTTTCCAATCTGAAATGCATGTTTTTCTCTCACCTTCAGTTCAAGTAAGTGGTTGAAGTGAAAGAATAGATTAGAATGATTCAATATTTCTTGATTCTATAGGTTCAAGGACAAGTGATAAGTCTGTAAAAATGCTTAGTTGGGCATTTATAATTACAAGACAAAGAGGTGCAGGATCTTTTACTTCATTCCACTGCTTTATTTTTTTTCTATAAAAATATATCCTTTTCAAATGACACCGGTTATTTATTATACATTGATTATAAGACCTTTTGGACAAAATTCAAGTTCAGAATCATGTGATATAACTGCAGAGAATGCCTTTATTCAGATTTTGGACTGGTGCTGCATTCTAGTGCACAGAATTTATTCAAGTCAGGACAAGCAATGGGTCATATAAGAAGAAAGAAGTAACACACTGAAAGGACTGACTATAAAATCAGGAAACATTACTGAAAAACTAGCATCATTTTTTGTCATTTTGTTAATTTTCAAAATTATCAAACCCTCATGTTCCACAACTGTAAAATGGCACGTGGGTAGTCACAATACAATACAATAAAGCCAAAGAGATCCAAACCAGTTGTGGACATGTGACTTAACTGGTGTATATTAAAGCACACAAATCAAAAATTTTGATGGTTTATATGGCAGTAGGAAGACATATGAAACTTGATCTGATGAAGATTCATTGTTCTGGACAGGTATTACTTGATGATTCAAAATGTTTGATCATAGGAACAGATCTACTGGCCCCTGAGTGACTTTGAATCAGCACCAGATGTTGTGACTGCAACATATTTGATGTGGCAGAAGGAGTCCCAAAGTCTGCTTTACTGCTCTGCCAAACTGTGTCATTTGTACTGAAAATCAAATGAGCAAATGTTGTACATTTTTACCTCTTAGAGCTACTCATGACCGTATCTGACTCCACTTCAGCCCAATATGTAGACTGTACCTATTTTTTCACATTAGCTCTGGATCATTCTATGACCATTTTAGTTGACTCATAGTTTTAATTTGTCTAGTTAACTACTTCTCCTCCTGCAAACATGTTTAATATGTATCCAATTATATTGCTAGTCACAAATTTGGGACAGAGAAGGGAGACAAAACAAAACCTCCTAGAAGTAAATTATATGAGTCTGCAATTTGGTGTTCTAATAATTAAAGTGTTTAGGTTGGGGTTGTCTTTTTGTTTGTTTGTTTGTTTGTTTTGGTTTGGTTTGTTTTAATTTGAACTGGTATTTGATGAATCAATATCAAAATATTGCAAAAGGTCCATTTTTCTACTACACACTATATCATTTGTGTTTAAAAAATCCTTAGACAATAAAATAGAACCATATGTTAATACAAAAGGAAACATATTAAAAGAACTGAATTGCCTATTGATCTGAAATCGCCATTGAAGTAAATCTCAGAAACTCTGAAATAATAGAAATTCTAAATTCAATGACTACAGGATAATGGTATTTGATATTTATATTCTTAACAGGAGTATAAATAACTCCTCAAAGTCCTAATGCCATGTTTTCCATTCTTTGAGTTCACTGGCAGTGTATAATATATAAGAACTCTATTATTTTCCTAAAACACTCTTGCACTATTTTATCAGTCTTTTGTTTTCCCCTAAAAAGCATTTTGATTATGCATGTGGACAGCTGCCATTGTAGGTTCCACTTTTTAAGTAAAGCTAATTATACTTTTGGCACTGGCTGTTCAGAGTAAGTAGTCTGGAAAGTAACAAAGGAGAGAAAGTGTATTTCCACATCACATCTTAGTCTTTCCTAGACTATACTATATAACATAAGACTAGAAAGACATGGAATCTGCTAACCTTTGTTGTTTGATCTTCTTGAGGACCTTCCTTATCTAGTTTTTATACTGACTGGTTCGCTTGGATACAAGAATATTATAAAATGTATAGTTTGGAGGTAAATCAATTTAATAAATGTATTGGATACCAGGCATAACTGATCTCAAGGGCTTTAATTAAATTGACTTGAGGTTATCTTCCCCAGCCTGACTTACCCCAATTTGCATTTTCTCTCTACTGGCCTTTACTATTTCATTTCTTTAGATAAGGTCCTGTTGAAAGCAAAAAATAGTAGTATATGTTTTTTTCCCCAGCTGAATGCTTCTGCATAAGTGGAGAAACAGCCTTGTGGCAAGAAAAATGTGATCTCGGTAGTTTCTACCTTGCTTTTTGTAGGAAAGAATGTAGGTTCCTTTTCATCAATTCTACAATGGTTCAAGCAAAAAATGTCCCCTGACATACTCCAAATCTTTTGACAGATGCTTAATTCTGGTCCTGAGAACTTAAGGTTCAAGGAAATGATATCTTCTGTTCCATTTCTGATTTACTACAGCCTTCTGTTTCTAATGAATGTAGTTCCTATAGCATCAAACCAGGATGAACAGTCAATGTTTACATAACAAACCTCTTAACCACAGGACATGCCCAAGTCATGAGAAAGCTCTAACTCAGCATGTAATTGCCCCTGGGCTGGATCATGAATAAGAAGAATGCTAAAGAGTAAGTGCACATCCTTAGTGTGCTTCAAAATCCACATGCTATGTACTCATGTGAAATGACTGCAGAAAACCCTTTAGTTCAGCAGACATCCTCTGAATATCTAGAGAGGATTAAGGATTACTGTCTAGTCAAAGTCTTATGATCATGAAGATGATTTGATGATGTTTATTCTGTGGGACTACTATAACAGTAAACTGTTCCGATGCACTTTCAAGTTTTATTTTAAGAAAGGAAGATTTACTTAGCTGAAATTACCAGTGAATGATTTCTTTACCACTAAAATGAGGCTAATGAATTTCTAGTAAATGGAAAATAAAGATGAGAGGAGATAACAAAGATGAACAGTGTGTAAGTTAATTACAGATAAGGTCATAGCAATTGTATAGACATTCAGAGTGACAATGTAGTATGTAGAGTAAAATCTATTTGGGCTGAATTTATTTTTAAGTCTTTCTTAGAGCTTATCTGTATAGTACAGCTTACAGCATAATGACAGGACATATTAGCCTGTGTCTACTAGAGGCATTTTATTCTTTTAAAAATAGTGAATAAACCCCAAAACAGTTCAGCTGCATAGCCCAAAGCAAACTATCATAACATTTGTAATGTTCCAGGTTATTTGAAGATATTTGATGAATCCCCAGTGAAATTCTGTGTTTTCTGGCATTATGTCAGAAGAAAATATTTATGAAAATCTCACAGTTTTCATTAGAAAAATTCAATATCACCTTGAAAATAAGGAGCAACGAAGGAAGTGAACACAGGAAGACTTTAAGAAATTAATGCAAAACCAAACCAGGAAAGCAGTAATGCTACATTTAAATAAAAAATGGAAATCTAGTCAGAGGGTACCAATTACTATTTAAAAAATTATTTTTATTAAAATTATTAAAGTAAAATATTCTTGGAGGTTATGAGATGTTGAATAAGCTGTTGTGCTTCTTCAAAGTCATTGCAGCAGCAAAGGATGCAAAAGCTAATCGAACACATCTCTAGTTTGCACAACATGAATATGTCATCTAAAACTGATGACAAAAAACTGATGAGGACCATTGACTTACATAATAGAAGAATTTAGAATTGGTGAAGTTGTAGTAGCATTAACACAATATTTCACCAGTTTTCTGCACTAGTTACGGAAACAATGTGCAAAAAATTTATCCTTAATTTTTTTTCATTATTTCTATTACTATTACTATTACTATTACTATTACTAATTATTTTCCCATTAGCATTATTATACAGTTTTTCTTTTTTTTATTTTATTGGTTTTTGGCTGATTTTCTTAAGAATCAAATTCAGTTATAGAGAAGACTAATTACCCACCTGTGATAATACCAAAATAATTTGGAATTGAAGTACTAAAACCCCAAAAGATATGCATCAAACACAGCTTAACATTTGCTATTGATATAAATATAATTCTTATTTTTTCTGTATTCTCTGATCTTTAGGTCCTTTACACTGTTAAGGAGAAAAATTAATTCTGAGTTTCATGCCTCTGATAAAGTAGATTAAATGCTAATGTTATTGGAACATGTTTTGTACTGTATACTGAAAAGATTCTAATTTGCCTTGATATGAATTATGTCTTTCACAATTTATATCTTCATCAAAGATCAAATATTGTTTTGAACTGACCTAGATAGCATTAGCTAAATGTTCATGGTGTGCAAAAGCCTTCTAGTGTCAGCGACCTGAAGAGAAGTGTTGTGCCAACAGCATGTCAGGTTTAACAACACAGATATTCAGTGATTGCATGCAGGTAATTTTGTAGCCCTTTTTATGAGCATCAATCACTGTCAGTTTGTTTTATAATATCCTGCAAAAACTGTGTGGAATACCCTATGGAGAACACCATGTGCTCCATGTAACAGCATCTGCTTAAAACAAAATCAATTCTGCTCATGCTAAATTCTGTTTTCAATGACATCTATTAAGGGTGACTGAATTGCAATTTCTATCTGTTGAGAATAGTGCTGCAAGAGCACAGTAGTAATTTTCATCAGGAAGAAGAAGTGTCCTTAAATACAGGATATGAATGTACATATATGCCGTGGCTTGGAAAAAGACTAAATAAATGGGTTTAGGGAAAAAATACTTAGTACTCTAATAGTAACAGTAAGGCTGTGAATGATTGTAGGCTATATTCAGGAATAACATGCCATGTGTTGAAAACCCAGAGAAAGCTGTTGTCAATGTTATCAAAGGCCATAAATCCACTCTGACTGTGGGCGCCTGGGGTTCCCTATGTGAGTCACTGCAGTTTAGACTTTCTGCACTATATTCTTTTTTCTTAATAGACTCTGGTGCAATAAAGGGGTATCTCATCAACTACCACAGACTAGGCAAGAATAAATCTCACTCATGGTCACAGAGAAGTCCTTAATTAGAAACTCATAAAAATATGGCTGAGACAATTTCCTGTGGCATCTGAATTATTATCTCCTACACACTTGCACTGTATCTGCTCTTTCATTACTACCCTTGATTTTAGATTCTTCCAAACTCTTGCACAACATCTCTGGATGCTGAGGAGTGGTCCAGTGTGTTAGCCCTCATGCACCTCTGCAACCACCCAGCAAGGCAGGGCACAGAGCATGCCTGGGGTGCCTGTGCTGCCTGCCTGAAACCAGGGCACAATGAGGCTGCAGTGGGGCCATAAAGCAGCAGATTCTTCTGTCTCTCACTTGCCTCTCTGGAAAATGTTGGTGCAGTTCAGTGGCTGGACTTTGACCATAATGACTTCACCTTCAGGAAATTTTTTTAAAAGGAAAACAGTAATCTGTGGCTCTGGAGATGTGTCAGCCTACATATGTGAGGTGATGTGCATGTGGAGAGCTTGTGTAATACTCTACAAAAACCAATGTTGGCAGGTTTTGTACGAGTTTCAAAAGGTTGTTTAAGAAAAGTCCTGGGTTTTTAGACTCCCTAATTAAAATATGAACATGCATTTCTGTGAAGTGAGTTCTTTTACATTCTTCAAATGACCAACTCTCCTCAGGGTAGCCAATAGAAAGGAAAAAGAACCATCCAGATTCTGTTTCAATACTTGTTAAATTGTATGCAGCAGTTCAATATTTACAATATTTCTGCCAAAGCATGAGCATCCTTGCATGGAATTGTTTTTCTCTCTTGCAATATGATCTTTTAATAGCCTGCATCTATGAATGACAAGTTTTTCCATTGTCTATTTTTCCTGCATATACCAAAATATGACTCCCATTTTCACAAAAAGTGTTACAACCAGGTATTCATTTTGCATTGATCAGAAGATGAAAAGGAACAAATTAATTTCTCTTGCTTTTCCAAGTTCTTTCCTCTGTTCTTATAGGTGGCTTCAACATTGTTCTTGAAATTCAATCCTACAATTTCTGTCTGGTTCCAGTGATGGCAAATGTTGCCAGTTTGTACTCATTTTGGAAGTACTCTTTTCCTATAGGTCATCTTTATTCCTTTTGTTTCATTCTCAGAATGTTGGAACTAATTGGATCTATATAAAAAATAGTGCTCAGGTTATTGTATTGTATTAGTCTTTTTAGAATATACCATAATAATTGATAATTGCTATAAAGATTGTCAATTATTAAGAATCTTCCTGAGGGGAACTTGGGTTGGGTCTGGTGTGACAGTAAGCCTTGCTTCTGTGAAAGCAGCATTAGCCAAAAGGCTCTTGCAGTTCCTCACATTCTACACAGAGTAGATTCTGCATAATTCAGTTAAAATTTTGCTCCTTCACGTGTTTCCTGAATAAATAAATAAAATTTAAACGTAATTATTACAAGGGAAATAGTCCTTGGTATCACACTTTGACACTGAGAATATTTGCTGACTAGTAACCTTGGGATGTACAAGACAAAGTCAGTCTTTCCATCACCACTCTGCTTTCACATCTATAATCAATTACCCTCTGAAAAACCTGCACAATATCTAGACTAGATATAAATATTAAACTTTATTCTCTATGGTTGTTAGTCTGAAACTTCCTAATAACGTGTAAGTTCACACTTGAGAACAACAAGAATGAAAATCTTTAATATGAATGAGAAGAAGTCAGGAAGAAAATTTCTTTCAAAGCTGGTCTCTGTAATGGAGCTAAGCCTGCAGACAGTGAAAAAAGTCTGGTTTACTATACACTGTCAGGAGGATGAAAATAACACTTCTGCTTCTTCTCCCACACTTTGAATATCTGCTCAAAATGTTGTACAGTAACTGACTAGTATAAAATTTTGTATTTATTTTATTATTTCTCTTTGATAAAAATGTATCTACTCATCCTATTAACTACGGTTAACTATGAAGGATATTTCACGTTTTTAATTCTAGACTAGAAGCCAGACACTGGTGAATTGAAGCACCAGCTCTGTCCTTACCTTACCCTGTGGCCTTAGGGAACCTCTTCATCTTTTCAGTTTCCCCATCTAGGTAGCAGAACACTTTTGAATTAATTTATGTCTTATCAATGTTAGGAAAAGCAAAGTACTTATAATTTCTGCAAAAATTATTCAGCAAAATGGGTTTTAGTCTCTGGAGAGATCAGTTCCAGACCATCAGGTATTGGTATTTTCAAGTCATGGTCAGTTTAACACACTTTGAAGAAATTTTCACTCATGGTGCATGAAATGAACAATTTATTTACAGAGATCAAGAGCATTTCAGCTAGCAGAAAATCTGATAGGCTAAAGAAAGAAAGAAAATGAAATGTCACTTAGATATGATGATAAGCACATGTAACAGTAAACTAATTGTAAACTCTCTTTCAAACTGAGTACCTGGAATTAAAGAGGAATATCAGACTCCTCTGTAGAAGCAAGACTTATAGTAAATTATATCAGTGAAGGTTTTGAAGGGAGAGGGATGATGAGAATGAAAATGAGTTTGTTCCAGGAAACTTTTCCACCTTCCCTTCCCTTCCCTTCCCTTC
>VWYI01050097.1:0-15631 GCA_013399455.1 Anthoscopus minutus
TTCTGCTTGTTATAGCAAGGTGATTAAAATTCTTGCTAAGGGTGAAGAATGAAAGACTTTTGTAGGTATTTGGTAGAATTTAGTAACAAAGTAAGAGCATGTGAGCAAGTTTTAATAATGTTGGATAGATTCAACTTCAAGGAGTGGGCATACTGAGGTAATTTAATTAAAAATCTATGGAATACATGGATAAAATATGCTCTTGACTGGTTATTAGCCAAGAATATGCTTTTGACTGTCTATTAGCCAAGGTAACATGTATATGGCCAGTTTGCAAAACAATAATAGTCTTGTAACAAAAATGGTAGTGGTTGAAAAATTCAGTCAGAAAGACACTATTTTCAAATTGTGAAGATAATCAGCCAGCCTTTGGCTGCTTCTATGCATATCCTAGTTTTATCTGAAAAAAAACCTTCTGATATGGTCCATGCACTTCAAATGCAGACTGGAGAGGTGCCAGTTAAGCCAGTTAAGAGGTTGGCAGAGGAAACAAAGAAACCTGAGCAGTTGCAGTTTTTCTAGGAATATCACTGGTAAGATAGACTTATTTAAACTGCAAACTGGACATATACTGCAAATGAGAAGGGTACACGCAAGTTTTCCAGCTCTGATAGCAGCTCTTTACCTAAAGGCATCTCCATCTGGCACATCATTGCTACAGCAGTCATCCCCTGCATCCTAAGTAGATGCTCTGACTCTCTTTCTTTTCTTTCAAAGATTTGCTTTTGGGCAAAGGCTCTTACAGGCAAAATAGCAATTCAGTCCTTCAAAGGGCTTTCCTTTGCTTCCTGACCAGCATGGTGCACCTGGTGACAGCAATTAGGAAGAAGGGTTTGACACATGTCTGTAAAGGCAGGGATTATGCAGTGGTGCACACAGCAGTAACTGGAGAAAATGAGTTTTTGTTAAAGAAAAGGGAAGGGCTGTGAGAATGAGATGCTGTGGGAGATGAGAGCTTTCAGCAAAGTCTCTCCCCAGTTCAGAGGCTGGACTGGTTAGACTTATTGAAGCAGCAGTAAAAAAGAACTGTGAGAAGAAAAGCAAGGGTGCCATAGAAGGTTGACCTGTGCAAGGTATTGATGGTTTCAAATATGCAACGTAGAAGATTGGAGTATAATACCACCTGCTTAACAATGAATGCTGCTCCTCCTGCTGCCTAGGTCTGTAGATAGATTAGCAAATTTTGTGAGCCCCTGCCTCTCCCTTGCACAGCAGTCGTGCAAAGAGTGTGGTGTTTGGCTGACCCTGGGCTGATGCACAAGTATCCAGAGGAGTTAAACTTTGAGTTCTACCTGATGGTGGCTTGGAGTCATATAAGGTGTTGGAAGAAAACAGCAAAACAAAAAAATTATCTGTGAAATGTTCGTCAACAAACATGTCGAACCAGATTATGATTACCCAGAGAAGGGCTGGTACATCAAACAGGAGCTTGGCTTTCTTGCTGCATGTGGGGTATTTTGTGGCCGTCTCTGTGGGAGACAACAGAACTTGCCCAGAAGAAAATATGGTGAAGGGCTATTTTCAAAGAGCTCAGCTGACTCTGCTGAAGCTATTTGTGGCTATGATTTCTGTCATATTCCTTCACAGAATTTTTCTGTTTCAACAAAAACGTACCTTGTGGGTCTGCATGTGGTGAACTGCAGATATGCTGGAGAGGAGGAAAAGTTCATTTCCAACTTGCATGTTGGAATACTTCATGCAGCGTGAACTTATTTTATCTTTAAACTAAATATATATTTGTGTACATTAAAAAAGTGCTGATTTTAACTATTTTTGTTTCTGACCTGAGAACTCAAAGGCCAGTCATCTGAACAAATTTTTGCTTTTGACTGAGCTATTATTACACCTTAGAGACCTGAATAGTTCCAGTGTGTGAAGTTGAAGGTAATTTGAGAAGACATATGGAATCCAAGGTAGAAGAAGTACAGATAGAAGCTCATTTTCTTGTAACAAAAAAAATGTTTATGAGTATAACCTAGCCTGAAATGCCAATTCAGCAACAACGTGCCACAAAAATTCCTTTCCAAACATTGTGGCATTTGTTAATGCCAGAAAACCTCAAAAACGTTAAAGAATGTTATTGAGATGTTCAAAGTGAGATCCTGAATTCTACTTCTAGCTCTGGTGATGACAGTTCCTGGTATGTCTGTGCGGGAAAAGAAAAGTATTGTTATTATATGGGTAAGTCTACCTTGCCAGAAAAATCCAGTAGCATGTGTGATAATAATAATCAAGACTCAAAATTATTACATATTAGCACATGGCAGTAACTACACCAATAACTTTCCAAGAATCCTGGCCCATGTTAGTTTGCTTTTTAGCATGTCCCAAAGGCCAGGCCACAAATTCTTCTTGGCTGTCTTCTGTCCTTTCCTGCTGATGCAGCTGCAAACACCTTCCCTAATTTTGCTGTGATGCTAGTATCACAGTGAAAATACTGAAATCTGTAGCTTTAGATATCTAAAGAGGGAAATTGATTTGCATTTCATTCTGATGGTATCTGAACTTGCTGCCATACTCTGAAGAATGAATCACAGGTGCTCATTCTGGTGATGGGCAGCTGTGCACTCTCACACTCCTTCCTGCTATCTCTCTCCATCTCAGGGCACGCTCTGTCACCTGGGTGGCCAGCGATGCTGGCCTTTCAGAGTGAGCATTTCAGAGTGAGTACACAGAGATGAGGAGGTGTGATGCAAATGGGTAATTCAGAAGTAAAAACTAGGTAGTTGTTCCAACGTAATAATTAAGATTTATCATGTGTAAAATTCTCTCACCACATCTAAACCAAGCAGTGTTTTGGAACACCTGTGCTTTGCTGTTGGAAGCTCATTTGAGCTGGAAAATTATTCCTCCAGAGGCAATTTATTACCCATGTAACGGATGCTATTCTGTTGAATATGCAGCATATTGAGGTTTGGCTACCAGTTTCACTCTTTCAACACAAATTGAAAATATGGAGATTGCGGGTTTGGAAGAATTTATTTTATTGATGTGGAAAACTGAGAATTTAACTTGGAAATTCTTTGATTAACTCCTGATTCTGTTTATCCAGGGAAAAGGCTGTTAATGTTGGAAATTAAGTTCAAATGTGTTCAATAACAAATTCCCTTCTTCAGAGGCAGCCCTTGTTTCATCCTTTGACAGGATACCATTCCCTGAAAAAAAAATCCATCTTCCAACAGGCTGCTCTCAAGATTTCATATTTTAAAATTTTACAAAGTTATATACTTTACAAATGAAAAAAAGTGAAGATCTGAGAGACAAAAAGGTAACATGTCTTACTGATGTGATTTTAAACTGTTGAGAGCAATTAAGAAGCCATCAGCTCTGATAAAAAGCACATTGAACTGTGTACCCTGAATGAGATTAAATAATTTGATTTTTCTATGAATGATCTGCAGTACATTTCCACAGTTTCACAACTCACTTCCCTGGAGTGTGTGCCAACCAATCTGACTCATGCACAAGATTAGAGAAACTAAAATTAGAAATCTAATTACTTTATCTTTCCTTCCTAATTTTTTATTTGCAAAAATATTCTTGTTTCCTTTTGTATTTTAATTTCAGTAAGCACAGGAAGACAGGTATGACTCTGTTCATTCTGTGTATAGAGTGTTTACATCTATCTGGTATCTGGTTATTCAAAAACACATACAAGAGATTTTGAAATTACTTATCATCACTAAATGAAATTAATTCATGTGAAACAGTTGTAGAGCAGTCACTGGTCTTCGAATTTCAAATGTTGCAAAGTGATCAGAATTTTACATTCCTTGTTCTAGTTCACCTCAAAATGACAATGGCAAGAATGTTTCTATTATCACTCCACAGTGGTTTGATTTACACTCCATTTAATTACAGAAGTTTTGATATTTTTCTTAGTTTTGAATGGTTTGTGAATCTTTTTTTTTTAAGTGAAATATAAGAATTGCTTTATTTCAGCTGCAAATTAATAGGAGTTTTTAAGCAAAACCAGTTTAAAGTAAATCAGTTTGATTCTTCCTTGGATTAGATAGCTGTAGCCCACATAAGCTTTTGTCTTGAGGCCAATCCTCTATCAGTCCTAAAGGAAGGACTAGATTTATGTGTTTCCTCCTTACCTCCTCCTTTGTACATTCATATTTGGGTTAATGTCTTTGCAAATGTCCTAGGGAAAATGCCAGATCTGCAAAGACAAAGAACAGGTATTGATATTTTTGCTGTGAAGCTGAAGTGCAGAATGACAGGCTGTTTGTGCAAATGCAGAAGTATAAGTAAACAAAGTGGAAGGAAATATCTCAGAAGCTTATACCAGCAGATAAACTTTGCCATAAAAGGTCTGGAGAACAATTTGTGGGCTCTGAGGGGTAAGTGTTGAACTAGAAATTGGTGTTTTCATACAGTTTGTTGCCATTGGGAGAAAAAGAATAGTAACGGTACACAGTATTGATCCAATCCATTACTTGAAGGTAGTTATTAAGGCAAATATTGAAAAATTAGTAGCTCAAAGGGATGTGGTGACATGGAAGTGGGTTATCAGAATTGTATCAATCTGTAAACAAAGTTGAGCATCTCAGATTTCACAATGACTGCTTCAGATGTGGCCTTTCAATTAAAGTACAAACTCTGTTAGTACGGAAGAGAAAGGTTGCACTTCAAGACTTTTTATCAAACAAATATCAAATCAGAGCTATAGGTTTGTTTTGCTTTATGTCTTTCAATTTTTTTTTTGTTTGTTTAATGCTGTATTTATAATGTGACTTTCATGTTGATTATATGGATACTTTTGTTTACTTATTTGTCATTCAGAGTCCTTTTCCAAGGTTTGTTATCAAATCAGCTGCAAAAGCTATATCTACTTCCAGCTAAGGTAACTGCCCCATTCTTGTCACAAAGGCTTCCTAATCACTGGCTTCCAAAAACTTTAGTCTGCAGATAATAAAAAAAGAGAGACCATGACAAAAACAGCAGAGTTCCCCCCTTCATAAAAGACTACATCTGTTTCCTAATTTATACCTGATTAAGGAGAATTGGGACTGTCTGGATTTTTCTCCTTCACTCTACAGTTCTTATTTTAGTTTCCTTCATCAGCTGTGCAATCGAAAACAGTCTTCTTCCAGGGCATGGACAACAGGAGGTGTGAGAGTCATAACACATGATTATTAAATCTCTATCCTGTATCATTACCATATCTGCTTGAAGCTGCTCTTGGCTGTTTGTTGAAAAGACATCGTCTAGCTGCAAAAACTTGCCCCATAAAAGGCCCCAGTCCCTGTCTGAGGACAGTGATCAGAGTCACCCTGACATGGGTGACACCTCCTCATGCTGGAGGCAGACAGTGAGTGACTTTGCTTTTTTCCACTCAGCATTGCTTACTGTGTTTCCCATTCAACTCTGTTCTTGTGCTCCCCCTATTTGGTCTGCCTTTGCACTCTTAACTCATTTGCACACTCTTTTGAGTGTGGAGGTAGAATTATCTTGACTTTCAGCGCTAGCTTTGATGAGTGCACAGTGCTTATCTAGACATCACAGTTCTCCTGAGGTTTGGACACACAGTAAATGCTGTGCACTTGGGGTCAGTTTGGAGCCAACATACAAAATGGCTGAATGATTTATCCCAGGCTACCATAGAAGAACAGTGGGGGCTTAAGTCCCCAGTTCCCACATCCTAGGTTTCTTCCATGACCTACTCAGTTATTTCTCCTCTTCTGTGTTCACATTAGCGCTGGAAAGGAAGCGGTGCTGGGGCTGCTCTTGTGCCTTACTCATGTAATGTCTGCTGTGCCTGGCAACTTCACCATTGCCTCATGTACTCCCATGCAGGGCAGAACCTTACCTTAGATAAACTTCTTGGCATTTAGCGAATAAACCTCTCTGATCATCTTACAGTATGCTTGTGCAACAACACAGAGGTTGGCACGCATTTTTTCTGTTATGAGTCTACCTCCAGGAAGATGAGAAACCACAAGGAATCTGAGTGCTTTGAACATAGGCTTTACATGGAATTCCTACCATCTCTCTTGATAAACACTTGGAATCAAAGTTATTTTCAGATGTCCCCAAAGAATATTTTCATCAGATTGCTGAAATCATGACTGATAGCTTTCTAGTGAGAAATGTTGTTAATTGCCTGTTCAGCAGCAATAAAAAATATGATGGCACATATTTTTTTTGGCCAGATCTTTCCATCATTTCTTTCCTTCCCTTCAGACTTTCCTCTGGCACACATGAATGAATTAACTGTGCAGCCCTTTGCTATTGCCAAGATCCTTCTTAATCCTGCTTTGTAGATGAAAGGATGAGGAATTTATGGATCTGCTTTGCATCTCACTGCAGGCAAATGTCCCCATTATCACCAAGAAACACACCAAGGCTTGGCAGGGATTTTAGGTACAGCCTTGCTGCGTTCAGGCTCAGATCAGAGCTCAGCAGGCTGTTGCCAGCTGGATCTAAACCTCATGACCACTCAAGGCAGACAGGCACTATTTCAGACCTGAACATACTAAGCTACTGTGACACTGGCACGTGTGCCTCTTTTTGACCCATTTTACCAAGCTAGTAAACACAATTGCAAGTCTTAGGTCTTGAGATGGATCTTGAATTCCACAGCCAAACACTACACTTGCAGAAGTGTTGAATTAATCTCCTGGTTGTGGCTGGAAGGTTGAATATTGGTATTTTCAACATGTTCTGTAAATCAGGTCATTCAGAGGCATTTGTACTTACTACATACTTTTCAAAATAAGGGCCAGGATATTACTTTGAGAAAGTAATTTTTGATCTACTTAAAAGTCACACAGAACATTTAATAGAGAGAAGGAGCTAGGTTGGAGACTTCTTAATATAAAAAGTAGTTCCTTTTGACATAGCAGAGACAAAATGAGGGCCATTTTTACCCCTGCTCCGATGCCAGCTGGCTATTTAATTCCAACAAGAGGACTTTGAGCTGCAACTTTTCACTATTAAAAATAAATAAGGATAACAACTTAATCCACTACTAGTAATTTATTAACAATGTTCTAGACTTGAGCATGAATTTTCAAATGCAATTCAGGTGTGACTATAATCCATACAACACCAACATTTTTCATCTTGTACATTTTATACGAGAGACCATCATGGTAGGCTTACTGGAGGTCACATCTAACATGACTTCCATTAAGAAAACTGCTTTTTACAAGTTTTGTAAGTTTCTCCACACTTTCCTATGGATTCCTCTTTAAAATTGCTGTTCTATTGGAACCTCATTACTGAAAAATTACTCTTTCCTCTGCTCCTAATACAAAGGATAACTCAGAACAGTGAAAGATGGTATCTGCTTTTAAAATACATAGCATTTGAAATTGGAGATAAACAACATATATGGCAGCTCTGGCATTACAAATATGAATGACAAGTATGAGTGTCACCTCTCAAAGAGGTGACATAAGGTGACACAGAATTAAGTAGCTGAATTCTGAGGCAATAGCTGAAGTCTGTGGGAAGACTCAAATTCTTATTTAACCGGGAATTTCTCAGTGATGGACATTGTCCTGTTTCCTGTCCAAAAGCTTTCAACTGATTCTTTATCAATCTCACATATCTACAAGATTAGCTGCAGAGAAATTTCATAAGAAAAAGTGGCCCAGAGTTTTATTTTGCTTTATTTTATTTTAAGGTAGCTTCTGAATGGTCTTGCTGAAACTGGAATAAATCTGGCTGACTTTTATGTAAGTTTCCAGGTATTTTAGATTAGCTATAATAGTTAAAAATAAATCTGTAAGCTAGTTTGATTGGAAGTGTAGGCTCTTGGCTGTTCTGCTGTAAGGATTGTTCTTTATTATGTAATTTCTGCTAAATGCAGCAGAGATGGTTCTGTGACTACTGAAGTAGTGGGTTTTAGAAGCCCAAAATTTGTTTACATTGAGAAGAAATGTTTTAGCAGAAGTGGTTTGTACCTACTGTTTTAAAAATACTTCTCAGAGCAGCAGAAAAAGGGATGTGTTTCTCAGCAAGCCACAAATTTAGTTCTTAATTTACTTTACTATTTCTTACTTCTGCTTCTGCATGCAGCTTCAGTAGGTACTGGCTCCAGCCTTAATGGTCAAGATCCACTTCCTTACTGCAGAAGAATCTGGCCCTACTGGCACTCCATTACATTGAGTAGGAAAGAAAATATCCTAAAAGGTGCCCCAGCATAAGGGAATGGGAGAGTAAGTGTAAATAAAGCAGAGGCTAGGCAGACCAACAAGAAATGTTTAACATTCCATGCTCTCCACAAAGGGCAGGTCAAGGAAAGGGAATGAGTGGTTGGGATGAAGTACATGCCATGGATAGTTTTCAAGTACATTTCAGCAAAGTATATCTAGTCACGTAAACATCCACAACAAACAGAACAGCCTTGTTCTTGAACGTGGCAGACCTCCTGAGGTCCTTCTATATACAGAGGACATGGATCTCACTATGCAGGGAAGCCACAGCTGCTGAATTCACAGCTGCAGTTTGAATTCACAGGCACAAATTATACTGAAAGTGCCGGACATTCTCAGATGTGACCAGCTGAACAATGACTTGGTTATGCCCAAGTCAAACCAATGTATTGTCAAGCTATGTGTGCCCTGAATAGGCAGGTAAGATGTGGAAGAAGTGAATTTGTTGAAAGTCATATCTCAGGGTTTGAGGGAAAGCTAAAAAAAAACCCTTTACAATAAAGGAAAGTTACATATGTAGTGGGCAAGACTTCTTTCTTATTCTCAGGTGCAATCCAAATTAATTGAATGAAAATCAGAGTTATTAACTCTATCTTTTTGAAGCAAGAGTTCAAGTCACTCAAGGCTTTGAATCTGTGAGGTTGCAATAATTTAAAAGTCATAGGAGATTAAAATAATGGGGTTTTTTTGTTTATATTGAAACTTAACCCATACAATGTTTAATAGCAATTGGGAATGTACACATGGATCTTCAGAAAACTGCAAAACCTTCAGCAAAGGTAAAATACATCTATGAACTAAACCCTTATGAATCAGTGACTACCCCAATCTGAGAACTGCTATGCAGACAGCAAGAGCATATCACAGAAATAGCCTCACTCAATAGGGAAAACATAAGCTGCACCTGCAAACAACAGTATGAAAAGGAATATTGTGAAGGTCAGATACCCACAAGGAAGACATCTTGCCCACTTGCTTATCTGGAGATTATTTTGTTAACATTGTTTGCTCTTCCAGGGCAGGACCACAAATCACTCTTGAAGATGCTGAAATCTTCCCCAAGCATCCCATGAGTTCACACCATGATATAGCTTCTGCAGAGGTTCAGCAGCAGCCAACAGGTTGCATTGGTTGGCATAACTTTTTATTTATGGGGAATGAGGGAGAGGTAACTACATTGGGACTACAAACCTTGACTATAAAGGATTTCAAAGGAACAAAAAGAATGGAAGAGCTTTCTTCCTCTTTTCAAGACTTGAATATGTACCAAGTTAGCATTAATAGTTCTCTAGAATACCATATATTTTTGGATGCTATGCTTAGAACAACCTTTGCCTTAGTGTAGAAGAATGCTGCAATTCTATTACCTGGGTTTGTCACAGTAACCATTTTCCTTTTTTAAAAATTTTATTTCTATTGTTAATAGTTACTATTAGTAGTTATTTTGAACCATGTGCAGTTTGAACACCTTACTGGGTAGCTTGCATGGTGATCCAGAGAAAGGTTAAATTTCCTGGAGCCTAAGAGTTTAGCAGACAGGCACTTTTTATTTTTTTAAGATGGTAGGGTTCAGAAATCTAGCTGGAGTTCATTAACCTATTCTTCCTGTAATTGAAACTCATGTTTTACTCAGGGTTGATTCAATTTTTAAAATAAATGTTTTCCTAGTTATAGGGAAAGCCAGTTCTATGTATAAGGGATAGAATAACACCCTTCCAAAATCCATGTGTCATGAGTGGGTGGCCTATATGCAGGATATGCATGCACACAAAACCTAACTATAAGTAAGAGAGTTTTCCTCTCCCCGTCTGTTCTCTCCCACCTGCTCCCTTGCTATTGGGGTTCCTCACTCTCCCCGGGAGCTTTGCCCTGGTCTCTCGGCTTCTGAGCAATTGCCGCTAAGCCAGGTCCACGTGGTCGAGCAAGTCCGGGCAGGCTGCGGTCGGGGCTGCAGTGAGTGAGGACTTCCCCTTGCAAGTTGGAAAAGCCAGCTTTTACCTCCTGAATGTTCCTCTTTGCAGAACCCAGACGAGGCGAAGGAAAGATGCAAAGTCTGTTCTGGGTTTCAGGTTCCGATTTTATTCTATTCCATTGGCAAGACCAATGTGTCCTCCAGTAAACCCAGGACAAACCTCTCCCCTCCTCTGCCCACCGTCCCTTTTTATCCCTGGGAGTGGAGCAAGGGGAAGGGACTAGCCAGTCTACCAATCCAGGGAGAGGGGGTGTGGGAAAAGCCAGATTGACACCCATGTAACCCTATCACCTGTTGCCCCACTGGAGATCTCCAGGTGTAGCCAGAAACCCCGTACCGACCATGCTGCGGTGGCTTGGGGGAATCTGAAACACGTGGAAATTGTGTAACACACCGCAACACCTTGCCATTATTTATGTCATCCTTCTGCCTTCTCACTGAGCTATACCAACTACCATATTTTTTTAAACTAAATTTGTGGGTATTATTTTCAGTTTCTCTAAATGGAAACTGAGCTTAGATCTCACCAACACAGATTCTTTGTCCAGTTTCCATTTAGGTACCATTTACTTTTCCCAAATGGAGTTGGGTGTCTGAACTTGGATTACTGGCATAAGCAGAGTGATAAGAGTTTCTTACTGCTTGGGTATATCATCTATCCAGTCTGATTTACCAACAGCACCTACTGTCCTGAAGCACCTGGAATATCAGATGTTTCTGCAGACACCCAAATGTGTAGAGTAGGGACATGCAACAAAAATGTCTCCAACTTAACCCTTGCAGGAGTAGAAATATGTGGAGGCCCAGGAGTCTGCCACCAGGGTGGTCATACCTCAGCTTCAGGGGGGCAGAGGCAAAAGGGGAGAGACGCCCCTCCAAAATGAAGTAAGAAAAGGCCTCCCTCCAATGGGCCTTTTGCAGCCACATGTTGGTGCCTTTTGGGTTCTGGTGTTCTGACAATGTGTGGGGAATGATGTCACCCTTGTTCAGCCCCCGTTTACCATTCATGTACCCTTCCTAGAATGTTCTCCCTTCCCTTAACCCCCATGGGCTCTGTTTTGCCGCATTGTTCCATCCCTTTTATCCCATTAGTTCTCTCAGTCTTTATCCACTCCCCTGCACCACTCTCCCTTGTCCCTGTTGGACCTTGACCAACAGGGTCTGATCTTGATCTACCCCTTTTTTCCCTCATTTAACCCTGTGCCTGTAGCCCAATCCTTGATTCTCGTCCCTGCACCTATTTGAGGCTGTGTTCAATAAACCTGTTGTTGGATTGCTAAATGAGAACCAATCCCTTTGTCTTATATCATCAGTATTTTATACGGTGTGCTCCAGGCTCAGAGAAGCAAGTCGCTCTCTGGGATCTTGTTGCAGCATGCACTGTAACAGAAACTTGGAAACCTCTTACAAGTGCTCTCCAGTCTTTATGCCTGAGTCCTTCAGCCCTTTTGCCCAGTGGAGTACTGTTGGTGTCCCATCACTCCCAGGAATGTCCCTTAAGACAGCAGGATTGTTCCTTTCTTGGACTGTGATCATACACTTTGTATGAGATTCCTATTCACACTGGGGAAAATTCCACATACAGATCAATGGCTGCACAATCTTAGATATGCAGTCATCTACGAGGAACAGACACTGATTTTCTTTCATAAAACAATGATACCCTCTTCAGAAGGAAGATAAATCATTAAAAGCATGTTAGGAGATCAGACAGGAAAATGTAAATAACCATATATAACAGCAGCTGTTCCTGATCAGGTTCCATTCTTTGATCTTTAGAAAGATGGCTATTAATTAGCAGGGTTGACACTAAGTGTTTTCTTGGTAACAATGATCTTCTGAACTGCCCAAATAATAGATAGTTGCTTGTAGCTTTCCTATACTAAGCTCCTCTGGAAGTATTCTTCAGATAAATGGGATAACAAAATTACCTAAATAGAAAGAGTTTTGAAGTTAGGTCACATTTGCAGTATATAGAGGATACATTTTATTAGTAACCAGTCCAGAACTGTTTGAAATCTTGTATGAAACTAATTCCAGTCATACTGGAATTGCAGGTAATTCCTATTGAGATTACAATCACTGCTTGACATGAATATCTACCTCCTGTGCCAGGTTAAATCTTCAACATAAAGTCACCACATTACAGACTCTAAGATGGCTGAAACACTCTTGTTAAGCTGCATTTCCATTTTGCACTACTGGTTGGAAAAATTTTCACTGAATGCGCTGGATAAACTGCAGATTCCTACTAATGCCCCTATGATTGGAACCCACGACAGAGTGTAGTATCAGACCCTGAAGCTGGTATCAAATCCAGAACAGTCAAATCCTAAAGCCTTTCAGCAAACCACATGGCAAGTGTAAAATCCTGGATACACAATATATTCCAGTGGCATCTGACTAGTCTCCAACATGCAGTTTCTGATTACACTTTGGAATTCAGCAGCAAACTGGAATGAGTTACACCTGCAGTTTAATTGTAGGTAATAAAATTTACAGGCAGCATCTTTCTTGTTGACATGGTATAATCACACATCTTTTCAATGAAAGTCATAGCAACATGTATGGAGGAAGTTCACTGAAGAAATGGAAAATGACCTTGATTTCTCCTGTTTTCACTCAGCAATAGGGATGAGAAGTTCACGCAACTATGTCTCTCCTGTCACAAAACATGCAGGAGACTTGTCCATGTGATTTTGCACATATGTTTGAGACAAGCCCAGTATGTCAAAGTCATAGACTTAAGAATTAAGCTTTCACAATTTCCATGGTCAAATGTTTGGAGAATCATGAACAAGTCATCTTATCTAAATGCTAATGTAATTTGACAGCAAATAGCTCATCCTCTCAAAAAGGATATGTGGTCAAATACACAAACACTTCCTCCTATATCTGACTGGAGGAGGAGAAAAAAAGTAAACTCATCTGCCACTGGTTCATAGTTAAGGTCATAGTTGAAAAGTATTGCATTGGATGTCAAGAAGGGAAAGATGTGGTTAGACTGTTAAGACTCATCCTTCCTGTTCCTTAAAACACATTGCAGAATCATTAGGTTATGACCCATTTTAAGTATGCCAACCAGCTTGTAGATTTCAGGCAGGTCTTCACCAATTTATACATCCAGCTTGCTCTCCAGGACCTGTCAGTTCCAAGGCAGAAATGCTAATGTTTCTGTGGCTGCTTGTAGCACCAAGGACCCACATTGAAGCACAATGTCTGGCTCCATGCTCCCCACTCCACTACTGTTACTTCCCTTTCATAGCCACACTCTATGCACACATTAGTTCTGGACATGACTCGCTGCCCATCTCAGCAAGAACCTCTCATTGAGCTGGGACTCATTGGATTGCAGAATGTTTGTGACTGTGTCACCACACTGAAACACCTGATTATAATGTGCTTGATTTGGTAAAGAAATGAGGTGCACACATGCCTCAGCCACCTGAGCCATACTTGTTCAAAGAATCTAACTGGAAACCAGCAAATGATGGTAGAATTCTTTCATTTGAATTTTGCAATTCATAACTAACATGAACAGACCTGGGTTTTAGGTGATAATAAGATGCAATTTCAGAGCTGTATCTTACTTTTGAGTCCCTTGCAGATAACATTAAATTACTGACCTTAAAATGGGTTGATATGTTTCCTAAGGTGATACTTTTCTTCTCATACTCATTCATGTCTTTTGTGCAACCCTGTAAACAACAGCAAAACATTATCAGCTCGTAGTGCTTGTGGCACCCTGGCTGCCATGATGCTCAGGTGCATTACAAGTGAGAATGGAGAGGAAATTTCTAAGAAAGAAACCCAAATATTTCTGTAAAGTGTATTCCATCTGTGTGGGGGTGGAGGTGATGGATTCCTTTCTTCTTTGGTGGACCCAAGCCCTGAGTTTATAGTATCTAACTGTGAGGGGATAAAACATACAAATATTGTGTCTTCCTTCACCTTCTCTGTTCTCCCGTCAACCATGGCTTATAGACAGAGCACTGCTTGGCCTCCTTCTGGGGAGAAAGGGGCTAACAGGTTAAAAATGTGGGGATATGTTTGGAAGAGTGAGCCCTGTAGTTCTTTCTGCAATTTTACACACTACTACCAACTAGTGCATAGCAACAACTAACAACAAGGACTTCTTGTGTCCCCTTTCAGTCCAAACGCTAAGTACTAAAAACAGATGCTAATTGTATGGTTCCAGCAAAAAAGAAAAAGAGCGTGCTGGGGTGACTCAGGACATATTCTCACTGTTGTACAACGACAAATAGTATTTAGATATGTGGAGATTTGTCTGTGGTTAACTGTGGCTTGTTTGGGAGCAGGGGAAGGGTATGCATGTGTATGTAAAAACTCACAAGCACCACCCTGAACTATTTTAAGTCTTAGAGAGGAGACTGGTGATTATCTTCTAAGCTGTTAGCAAATGGCTATTCAATGCCATGGTGGGACAAACTGAACTCAGTGACAAATAAAGAATAGGATAATAAACAGAATTTTATGTGTTTCCTTTGAAGCGTAAAACTTGCTACAAATTATGTATCATTAAACATAGGCATAAAAACTTATTGGAAAACAGAGGGTGGCAACAGTTCAACAAAAATGTAAATGTGACTCTGGTGCATATATTTTTACCTGAGGGAAATAAATGCCTGTGAAAACACTCAAGGCAAGAGTGCTTATGAAAATGAAAACATTCAAGGCAAGAATTTATTACCCTGCCATTTTATTTTTTATTGTATTTTCAAATATCCAGCCAAGTGATAGGAATGCATTGCTCTGGATTGCAGTCACCCTTCTTTTAGAGCTTGACTGTAAGCTCTGTCATGGAACTTAGTACAACATTTTACACCTCAGGGTAGACACTTTATTTGTAATTAGGCACCTAAATAGTTAGCATAATTATCTTGGCCAATAAGCACATGAACACAAAACTTCTTTAGAAAAGTTAACTGAAGTTGCTAATTTAGGTGACTTGCAAGTACAAAAGCTTGACAATGGTGTAAAGAGCCTTCTAGCACTTTGTGGCAGGTTCAGTTGAAACCGGGCAGAAACACCAATTATGTGTAGTGGTTTTAAAATTGCCAATTTGAAATTTCCCGGCCAATGCACCAAAGACTGTTGTGGGTTTAGAACTAGCTAAACTCACCAGTACACTTACTTATTTTCTGTTGTGAGATATGATTTTGGGAGAAAGGAAAAACAGGCTCAAACTTAGACTATAAGGAAAGTTTATTAACAAAACTAAAAAAAAACAAAATGAAAAGGAAAAAAAATCAAAATGAAACTTTTAGAACACTTTTCCCCTTGCCCACCTTTCTCTTTTCTACTTGACAACATAGAACAAGATCTGGGATTTTTAAATCAGTTATCACTTCTACAATAATCTTTCTTCAATTCGCATAGGGCGAGGAGTTTTCTTTTTCAACACTTTGGAGATATGTTCACAAGAACAGTTTTCTTGTGGCTTTGCATCTTCACAAAACAGCAGCTGCCC
>VWYI01050097.1:16026-53736 GCA_013399455.1 Anthoscopus minutus
GAATCTCAGCTCGGCACAGCCAGAGGCGAAGGTGATTAAAGGCAGAACCTGGACCCTGCTCTGGCTGGAGGGGCTCCTGTGCCCTCTCAGCCCGCCCGAGAGCCGCTGGGTGGGGGGGGCGGCCCGGCCCGGCCAGGCCCCGCCAGGCCCCGCTGGAACCAGGCCGGGCCTCTTTCCCCCCGCCCCTCACAGCCCCGACACCTTCAGAAGCCAGAAGCCAAAGAGAGCGAGTTCAGAGTTTCCCGGGCTCTAAAATGGGTGTTCACGGGGGTGGATTCTGATTCTCAATGGCTTACAAAGCCGTCAGTTTTCAGAACTGGACAGCCACTGGCTCTTTTTGAAGCTCCCAAGAGCCTCTCTCAGGAGAACTATTTCCGTAGATGTCTTCCTTCCTTCCTCCTCAATATTAACTAATGTCAAACCAGCACACACCTTCAGTTATTTTAGTTGGAGGAATTCTTACATGACATTGCATGCTGCATCTGGTTTTTGTCACTGTAAAACTCCATATGGTGGAGTCAGGTTATTAATTAAGAAACCTTTTGGCACTCTGGCGTGACTTACACCCAAAAAGGACCTGCAGCATGCTTTGGTTCCAAACAGTTAGCTTCCCCAAACCTTTTGAAGTGTTTTCTTGGATGTTTGAATAACAAAATCTCTCACAGAAGGGTTAGTCTTTTCCTTGGTGCAGTTCTTCCTTGTCTCATCTGATCTAAGTTCTGTCTTTAGGGCATCTTCACCTTTTGGACAGACATAATTCTTTCTATATGCTCTAAACTGCTAATAGGTTTGTTTATACAGACTGTAAGTGTTTAGCAAGAAGGAAAGCTATTTTTACATCCATTAAACATGAAAATCACATTCCTGACATCACTTAACAAACTAAGCGTTCAGGTTATGAGGTCTCATTTCTTGCAATGAAATGTCAGGTTCTTTGCTAGACATTATGCTACTATCTGGTTCTAACCTCCAGGCTGCAAAATCCTTCATTACAATCTTGAGACCAGACAGGACTCTGCTGTCAAGTTGAAGCCTGGAGCAAAAGAAGAGTAGCAGGGTATAGTGGAGGTAGCCCTCTGCAGCTGTGGGAAGCTACCTGTAGTGTCCAAGGCTCAAAGAGCAGTAGCAATCTGCAACTTGTCAGTGGTCACAAAAAGGCTCCTCATGACAGAAGGCCACAACTTGCTGGTCTTTGGCTTTGCAGTCCACAGTGTGACTGTCTGTGAATGGAAGGAATAACCTTTATGTTGGGCCTGAAGATATTAATTTATTTTCCTATAATGCACTGTCCTGTCAGGGACAGGACAGGGCTAGGTACGGAGGTGCAATCTGTATATTTTCATGAATAATTAAGGCAACTGTGACCTGAATATTTATAAGAAATGTCCCTGGCTGTTTCTCTGTCTGTGTACATTTGGGGGAGGGTTGCTGTGACTGGCAAATGATGAACCTGATATCTGAAGAAATCAAGACTTGCTGCCAAACTTTTAGCAAATTTATAGCAATTGCAGGTAGAGAATAAACAGTGGCATCCCACTGTGCTAAAGGCAGGCTGGGCACTCTGCTTGTGGGATCCTCTGGTATTTGGGGCATCTGTAACATAACATCTGTATTATCCTGCTTTTTTAAAGCTCTGGATGCTGTTAGGCTGATACCTATGAATGTAAGCTTTGTTAAAAAAGAAAATAGTAATTTAAAAGCAAGTCTTCAATATGATAACAAGAAGTTTGAAATTGCAAACCTAGAATGACCTCAAACCATGAGGTAGCAAAGGCAATATTTCTGGTTTACTTAGAAGTAGAATTTTTAATCCAACTTTTGGTGGATGCTCAGCAATGGTCTCAGTTTCACCAAGCTGTTTGGCTTTCCCTGCACATGTTCTGCCACTGGAACACAGTGTCCAACTTCTCTTACCACTAATGCTGGAGTGAGAGGGTTTGCCATTGTGAGCTTATGTTTACACTGGCTGCACCATGGCTCATTTTTGTGGTCCTTTCCCTCCTTCTTGCCAAATACTTAGGTTTCCCCTGCCAGAAATAAGAAGATGGGGTGAGTGAAGGGTTATGGGGTGAGTGAAAAGCAAAGATGGGGTGTGTGATGACAAAGGGAGCAGAATTGAGAAGTGTGGGGAGAAATGGAGAAGGGGAGGAAGCTGAGATATGACGAATGCATGTAAGACTTAAACGCTATGTGTCATTGTACCTCCAGCACTTCCAAGACAGAGTTGAAACAACATTATTTTTGTCTGGTTACTATAAACCAACAAACAGGAAATGTGTTATAGTAATAAACAAAGGACAGGAAAAAGGAAACAGCACTAATCAAACAGGAACACAGACTGGGAACATGGAAAAGGAACAAACAAGAGTTATGTTTTGCCCGATTCTCACTCAGGACTGAGAATGGTAACGAGTATGACAAAACACAGGACAAAAAAGAGGCATTTGTGGCAGGACAGAAACAGAAACCAACATTCTCAGAGACATTTAGGTCCGTGTTTCCTGCTAGGAAAGAGGATGGGAGCTCTTGGTGCAAACTCTAGCTGCTGTTCTACCTCTGACACTGAAAGTTTTAGAAGTGCATCTGCATCTGCATATGAAACTGTAACTACCTCACCTCAGATCTGTCTCTCGTCTTTTGCACAAATTTGAATCCACAGAATGAAGCTATTCAGCATGAAAACATGTTCAATACTCAGCAGTCACCAGAGCTAGGCTGTGTTCATGCTGGATGGAGTATGAAAATACCATTTTTTTCACTGTTTATGCATACATTATATATATATATATATTTGTATATATATACTCACAGACATGCATTTCTTTGTGCAGGAACATCCTATTTCCAGCATTTCTATGTTTTACTTCAGGGCTAGGGAGTATCCTTTAATGTAGTCTCTGTTCTTTTTTCATATGTTTGTTCTGTGCTTTAACCACAAAAATCTCTTTAGAAAACAGACCAGTTCTGTGGAGAAACTTTAGTCAAAAATAAGTCCAAGTGTTCCTCTGGATGTTTTTCCACGAAGTTCACCTTGAAGACAAGATTACTTTCTTGGAAGTATTCTGTTACAAATTTGATTGGTATATGATTCCATGGCATTATGTTCCACCTAAAACACAGAGGTGAATAATGAAGAATCATCGGGATATACTTTCTGCAAATAGGGTATTCATGAATAAAATACTCAAAGGAGAAAATAAACTTCCAGTGGATAAAAGCTATCAGCATTTGAAACACGTGACTGTTCTTCATAAATGATCTAGATAAAAAGGTAGACTGTACCATCAGCAAGTCTGTACAATATCAGCAGGAGTAGCTGATGCACCAGATGGTTTTGGTGTCATTTTGGGACACTTTGACATGCTGAAGAAACAAGAAAACAAGAAATTTAGGAAATTCAAAAAAAAGAAAATGGATGAGGTACTTAGGCCTCAAGCAGTTGGTACCCATTGAAAAAAAGGAGGCAACGGGCAAACACTAAAATATAAGAAATTCAATTTAAACACAAGAAAAATATATTGCTGTAGGGGTGATCATACATTAGCACAGGTTTTTCAGAGTGGTTGTGGAGTCTTCATCCGTGGTTGTATTCAAAAGCTGACTGAGCAATCTACTTTAGCTCACCCTGCTTTGAGTAAGGGTGGGGAGGAGTTTGCCTTGATGATCATGAGAGATCCTTCCCAGTGTTAACTACTTTGTGATTGTGTAAAGTTAAATAAAAACACACCACAATAATGGCAGGCTGAAGATAAATGATTGTCGATTCACAGTGGAAGACAAGAAGGAGAACATTTTGCAGAGTACCTCTGGCTGCCTCACTTCCGAAGATGCCCAAAAAGCAAAGAGATGCTGCTGAACAGTGCTCTGGAGGTACAGGTGACTGGACAGCTGACATAAGAAGGGGCTAAGCAGTCAAAGGAGCACTCTAAGACTTCTTCCACCAGACATTACACATGGCTGAACCAGGAGGCAGTGGGTGAGGCAAGTCATGGGTTCTGGAATGAGAGAAAAGAAGTGCAGGTGGAGTCTCAGCAGGCTGTTTGGAGAGGGTTTACATGCTGGCACAGTAGCTGTGGAGATATGGCTGGCTCCTGCTGTGTGCCTCAGTCCTCTTACTTCTCCTGAATGAATACAGGTTTGTGTCCAGCCCAAATGGATGCTAAGCTGCTTGGGAACAGGCATGGGTCTGGCAGGAGTGATTTTTCATTCAGCTCTGGTCATCACCTGCTTCTCTCACTTTTCTTCCCAACTGGCTTCAGTTGATCATCCAATTCCTATCAATCATAGCATAATTACTTAGATACTCCTCAAGCAGCACTTTGGAAAGTACTACCAAGCATAAGGATGGCAGATGGATAGGCTGAAGCATATCCATTCCCCTGGTCTCTTCTGGGTCTTTGTAAAAATAGCACCTTGGAGATCTGGAGAAAAGAGACTAACCAGGGCTGACTCAAACAACATTCATGACTTTCCCATATGGTAGCTTAAAGAAAGGAGTGAGATAGCACCCCATCAAAGACTGAGGTATTCGCATCTTTTAGCAGCCGACTGTGCCTACAGCTTTATTACTGCATCAGAGAGACACCTGTGCTTGCTTTGCCCATAGTCAGGATGAAAGAATTGCTTCACTGCTGTGCCAGAAGCCTGAGTCTGATAAGCTGTGAGCACGTTTTATATCTGCATCTTCCCTGCAAACACCCCAGCTTCAGTCAACAGAGATGCCTTTAACTGGCATCAGAAGGTAACTTCAGGTGTTCACTTGCCATCAGCTCATTTAAGCTGTCAAATGTTCATTAGTTTCTCTCACCATTGCACTCTGTTGTCCGATTTTGCCTTCCCAATACAAGTAAAAGCTTTGGCAGAGCAGCATGTAAGGAGAAATAAGAGGTTCAGAATGGAACCTACATGTCAAATAATTTCATTAGGCAAAGGGCTTAGTCAGACTGGGGAAATTAAATGTAATTAAGCTGATTTCAATTAATTTCTGTTTTAAAGGGACTCATCCCTGCTAAAATGGCAGAAACAAGAGAAACCACAAGTTTTGCCTACATGAAACCATGCTTAGGTCATGAACAGAAATACCAAGTGTGATGAGCGGGACATCTCTGACTCAGAGCACCCAAAATACTGCACAAGGTTCATCTTCAGAGCACTTAAGAATAGCAGCATGTAGCACCAAACATGTCTGTGATTTAAAATGCTGGAAAATTGCTCAGACATATAAGCCACATCTACAGATTAATGAAGTGCCACATTTTTTCTTCAGGTCATAGTTTGAACCCATGCTTGATTCAGATAAAACTTCTGATACTCAGTTTCTTTCACTCAGTTCACCACTATGAAGGATTTTGGTAACAGTGGTTGAGCACTCCCGCTTGCCAAGTGCACAGTAAGCAAATCCTTTATGCAGTCTATTTCTCCTCATTTGCTCAGTATTATTAATAAAACAATTTAAAGCTTAATTGGCCTTTTAAGTTCTTGGCTAGGCTTTCATTTTGCTATCTGAATGAAAATAAAATTTAAAAACTCTAATGAAAAATTCCTGATAGATGTTTTGTGCCACTAAGCTGATACAGGTGCAATACACCATCTCACTAAAGCAAATTACTCTGGCTCTGAAAACTCGAGACACTTATTCTTGAGTCCAAATTTAAAAACCTTTAAAAAGCACATGTTAGAAGTAGAAACCTGGGAGTAAAGCAAACGAAAGTCTGCATAAGTTAGTTTTGGCAAAATCAGTAAAGAAAACAGAATAAAATAAAATATGATCAAGGAAAGGGGAACCTGCAAATCGAAAGGCACTTAAGGTGTAATTTTTTCAAAGTAGATTTTCACCAAAACTAGTGCATAAACTCAAAACTTCATTAAAACAAAAAGCCTGAAAGGGTTTAGTGGACAAGGCTCTTGTTTATTATGTGTGACTGTGATGTCAGCCCAGGTGAAGGCTGTAATGAAAACAGTTCCAAGATTTTAGTCCAGTTTCTTTGAAGGTTAACCCAACATCACAAACACATCACGTCATATAACACCCATGGGCAAGGCCAGGGTTCCTTCCATTCAGAAAACCCTAAGACTGTGTGGACAGTACATATACTAACCTACAAGTATTTGTAGGACAGTGGCTCAGTAAGCATAGGTTAAATTAATATCAATAGTTTGGAAAAATAAATGGTCAGTCTTTCCAGAGACATGCGTCTGTCTTCACATGAAAAATATTCTCCAGGTATGAATGCCCTCAGTGTTTGCACCAACAAGTATCTGAGGGCACTTAATTTGGAGTTTAGTCCTGAATGCTGTGCACACTCGTGTCACACATGATGCAGAACATTAAAAAAGTAAAGCAAATATCATATCTTTAGGTAATATGCTAGAAACCCAGAATGGAGAAGAGGAAAGAGGGGAACTCAGCTGGGACAGAAAACTCACCCACATACCAAAAACTTGACAAGATTTTTATGAGATGTTCAAGAGAAACTCTGCTCAGGTGGCCCCATAATGGGGGGCCTGAATCATACTCCAAAGTCCAAATATCTCACAAACTTCTTTGCACGAGCCTGTTCCTAAAGAAGATAAAGAAGGGGCAAAGAAATTAATGATTTTGATTTGGAAAAGAAGAAATATTTGCTTTCAAGATAGAAAATCTGTGATATACTACTTCTGCTGCTGCTAGGGAAAAAAAAAATTGCAGGGTAATTTTTAATTAACACTTTTATAACTTCACATAGGTTGAAGGAATTGCTATGGGCCTTTTTTAAGGCTTGGCCACTGTACACTGCTATGTCACACATATGTAAACACCAAAGGCTGCATTACCTTATTATGTTGTATGCACCACAGCCTAGCAATGTACCTACATTAAATGCAATCCTTTGCTAAGGAGGTCTTTATTCCAAAGTTTCAGGAAGGAAACCAGTCTCTTGCAAGGCATGCATTTCAAATATCTAATTCAGGCTGTCAGGGGTATTCTGTGTGCCCCCAGCTCTCCCTGATCACATTTTCTCTCATGTCCTGCACTAAGAGCAGAGGGGATCCACTCCTCCCATTTAGTATCTGGATACCTTGTCAAACACTGTGTATGGAGTCCCTCATATTCTGGTAGCTGAAATGCTCATTGTGAAGCCAGCGGAATGTGCTGGGAGACACAGCAAGGCTCTGGGGCAGGTGAGACCTAACTCTGTTGGCTGCATACATTTACATCTCAATATTTATCAGCATGTGCCTTTTCCTCAGCAGAGATCCTAAAACCAAGTCAGACCCTTTTCATAAGAGACTAGTGTTATTATTTGTTCTACATNCCTTTTGGGAAAGGTAGGGGGTAGATTCTCGTGTTTTCACAGGTTTCACTTGTTAGATGAATCACGAGGAAACACCTTTTCCAGGAACACCATGTGTCAGATCCTGTGACAGCATGAACAGAAAAAGCCTAGAGAAGGAGACCTGCAGGCAGTGTAGATCTGCTAATAGCTTGTTTAAGAAGGGCTTAAACAGGTAACAGCATGGACATATCCACTCTTCAGGAGTTATGACATGCTGAGAGGCAGTAATTTAGGCAGGCAGGCAGCTCCATTGTCTCCCCAGGCAGGTGTGTTGGGAAAGCTGCTTGGAGATTAGAAGGCTGAATTCAGGTAGCTAAAGTGGCAGGTGGGTGCCTCAGCCCCTCTGGGGCCTGATCCTCCCATGGTTGGCTAAATTCAGAGTAGGAAACTGAAACTTTTCTGCATGACTGAAAGAGAAATTGTGCAGTTAGTGAAAAAACCCATACTGCTACAAGTCTTTGTAATTCCTGCAAGGAAGACCTTGCCACAAACCCAGGCAGCTGTATGCCAGCACAACCTTTATAGACAGATTTATGGAGCTCTGCCACTGCCCTCCATTGGGCGTGAGCTCCCCTAGTGCTTACACAGTAACACGGAGCACATTCACACTCCAGCTAGCCCTCAAATATCCAAATCTAGATATATTTTCCTGACCCATATTTCTCATCACTGTGGCAGTCTTTGGCTCTGGTGTGTAAAAGCCAGCACCAGAATAAACCTTGTGTTCTATTTTTTTGTTCTCAATTTGTTGGATGATTTTCTATCTGTCAACACCAGACTCCCTCCTTGCAAAGTAGCAAGTTAGAAAGACTTTTGCTAGAAGTTACCACCTAAGTAAGCTACCACTAAATTCTGCTAATTGAGCATTTGTGCAGATGTATGAGAGACCCAGTTTTGCCTGGTGGCTGGAACTGACTCAGATAGTCCAGGTTTCCAGGCAAGTGCTGCCTGCCCTGGCTGTGATCCAGACCTGAGTAGTAAGTCAGCCCTAGGCTGAAGTAGGAAACTACATGATGGTGTGGTGCTTTGTTTTGGGTACACACAGACTCAGCAAGTCCAGGAATATAGAGTACAGGCCCTACTAACAAATGCAGAATAACACAGATCCTGAGGTCTTCCACAATTCAGCACCTTTGTAAATGTAATGACCACTGAAAAGTTGTACAGACATTCCTTGGATTTTATTTAGAATTAGAAATTTTCATAGAAATAAAGACTTTGGTTGATCAGGACATTCAAAGACTGAATAAAAGGACTTATGTTTGAAAGCCAAATGCCATAGACCATATGCTCACTAATACCTCAAATCATCTTCTCTGGAGATAAGAAGCAAACATATCTGCAATTCTAAATATTTCTGCAGTTTTAAACAAAAGGAAAAATTAATGCTATTTTCAAAAAAATTTTTATTTTATCATTTCAAGAAATGATGGCAGAATGGCATTTGTGTCATGGTCAACACAACATATGAGGGGAAAGAAGAAATTGCTGGGCTCTCTCTCAGAAGTTCTCTGAGTCTTGAGAGGATCCCCAGAGCTCTCCTTCCCCTAACAATTAGTTTGTTGTTATTGTAAAATGTTCATATGTTGTAGCATCTAATAGCAGTTACACCTTTGCTATTACAACTTTGCTGGAAATTTAATCTCTGCTGTTCTTAGACTGAACTATTCCTTTATTTGGCAATTCCAAATAAATTACCTTAAAAAAGAAAATGTCTTTTTTGTAAGATTATTTTTTAAGAGAAAACAAATGCAGTTTTAAGAATGTTCTCTATGTTTCTAACCTTATTTTTATGTTTCCTTCCTTCAAACTAATTGCTCATTCGTGACCAGTTCTATTTCCCAGTATACCATCTGAACATCATTACACTCTGGATGTATTCAATCACCTTTTTAACAACTCAGAAAGAGAGGCTAGTAACATACTACTTTCTCTAGCTTATTTTTATTCAGAAAAAAAATAATATATTACTATAGGGACCAATAATTATTTTTTTTTTATTCTGGCTATTGATGTTATCATCTGATATCCATCAACGAAGCCTTTCATTCTGTATATATCCATGTATAATTCAACTGTCTGGAGAATCAATGTGAACTTTTAAAAATAATTAAAACACTGAACAAGCTCCTTCATAGGTGATAGCAAATGAAAGTGTTGTGCAATTAAAGTATCAGAGCTGGTTTGGTTTGGTTCCCAGACGTGCATATTCCACTTCTCCTATAACTCTCTGAAGACCTCTGTTTGGCTCAGTATATCAAGTCCATTAAAAACTCCCCTGTGACATCTATGTTAGCGCAGAACTGCTTGGCTGCTAGAAAGATTCCAGAGTTTGAATGTTTTCCTGTTGGATGCTGGGCTGTGACATCACCTTGTACCAAATCCTATCTCTCTGGCTTAAACTGCTCTGCTTTCCCATACTTACGGCAGTTTAAGCGCCTCTGGCAACTTTTTAGGTCAGTGGAGAAATTTGTGACCCTTTCATCTGAAGTTTATCAAGCAAATGTTGGTTATGAAGCATGAGGGGAAGGCTTTATTTGCTGAAGTCTGCCTCTCAGGGCAAGTTTATTGGCATATTTGAAGAACTGAGGATGTTTTTGTAGTACAGAAGCCAAGTTGACCACGATAAGACCCTGTGGGGTGGAACACCAGGGTATTTTCTGTGTTTAGTTAAACTCCCATATCTGTGAGTTATTTAAAATGCTGATTAGATTTTATTGAAGACTTGTGATTCCATTTTCTCCAGAGGCTTATAAACTTGAGCGTCATCTTAGTCTATGAACCACTCACATTCCAATGCCAAGATCTAAAACAAACAAACAAAAAACTCCAAAATCTAACTAAGACAATAGTTGAGATCCTAAAGACCTATAAATTAATAACCTTTCCAGAATGAAAGAGGGTAAAGTCTAGGGGAGTAAATGACTTCCCAAAACAATGTGCTAAGCAAGCCAAGGTCAGATTCAAGGCTTGCTGAAGGCACTGGAAGGACTCTTTTCAGTTGGACATGAACCTAAGGACTCTGCTACATCCAATAGCACCATGAAATATAGGGAACTGTCACTCAAATGTTATGACATGTTATGGTCCTTTGGACACAGGACACTTGGAAGAACTATCTACTTTATGGAAAAGAACAACAAAGAACTTCAATTTTTTATGTGTGAGGCTATCTTGACATAAATCTGTGGTGTAGCAGGCAGACATTGCTTGAACAGTAATAGGAATCCTTGCTTTAGTTTGTCTCATCAACACAAACAGAAAGAACCCACAAATACACAGGGCAAAACAACTTCCAAATTCTGTCTCTCCTTGCTGAGCGGATGCTTGTATGGTCTGTGGAATACATACAGCAGCAGGCTGTACACAAAACCACCATGCTGGGACTGCTACCCTGTTGAAACATGCTGTTCACTGTGAAGCGACCACACAGCTAAGAAATACTCATGCAAAATATTATTCCTGTTGGAAACAATCTTCCATGTTTGTGACAGTCACCAAAATAATTACAAATGTGCAACAGTTCCATACACTTTGAATCTGAAACACTCCACAATTTACAAAACTATTAGTTCCATCATTTCCAGGAAATCTGCCCTGCTTTTTCCCATTGGCTGACATGAATGACTTTCATTTCCATCTAACCTACACTGCTTTCTTGTAACAAACACAGAAACCCCTCTGCTCTCTGTAGCAAAGGTTGTAGTAATCTACATATGTAAACTATGGAAACAAACTAAGTAAGCTCTATGATACTTTGCTAGTTGTATGTTGGATCTTTTCCTGTGCTAAACTTCTCTGTTTCTCTAGGACTGCAATTTCATACCAGTTCTGTATCTGCTTTAAGTAGCCATATAAATAGATATCCTCTGAGGAGAAGGAGGATGGGAGTTTGACCAAATCATCCACAATGAAGAAAGAATTGTGGTGATGACAGAACATGATAAATTTGTGGGTTTAGATTTGTAGTATTAGTCTAAAAACTTTTCTCTAATTATGAATGTTTAAAAAGTCAACCTATTCAAAGTTTGAATTTTGCAATATCTTACTCAAAACAAAATTGGAAACCAAATATCTAAAGATGTGCTTCTGATTTTCACATATTTGAATCTTAATTCATGAGTACCCATCTGCTACTTTTGACTATTAACTAAAAATAAATAATGATATAGGAATAGACAATTATTTTTCAGGGTTTGTTTTTGTCTTGGAAAATAGAAGTTTCATAGTATTTTAGGGTATTTTTGCTGCATATGCTATTTTTGCTACATAGGCTATGTAAAAGACTGTGAGAAATATAACTTCAAGCACCAGGGTTTTTTAGTTCTAGAGCTGAGAGATCAAGCAGCCAGCCAAGAAACATCACAGAGGAATGTGTTGAGGGAATAGCAGTTCAGGTAGATGGCTTGGCATGTTTCCTTCTCTTGCACTGCTAAATTCCAAACGCCTGTGCTTGCCAGGACTCAGTGCAGCCTCCTGCATAAGTTACAGCATAATGGGGCTCCCAGATTTACTGGACTCACAGGCCAGAAACTTGCGAGCAATGCTGCAAAAAATGTTAACTCTTTGGAAACCAGATGCAGCCTGCAGTAGTAGAGAGGCTGGTATTGATGTTGGCACAGTATGTCCAGAAAATTCCACCTCATCAGCCTCTTGCCATCAGCATTTTAAGAAACCTTTCCAGAGCCTCCTATAAATTATTTTTCTGGAACAATATGCCTTTCATGGAGTTGGATAGGTTTTTTTCACAAAATACAAGACACTAAGAAGTTTCCATTTTCTTTTAAAATGCATTAGAAGTTCTGCAGTAATTTGTTCAGGTCACTTTCTGGCTTTTTCTTGTCTAATTTTGTGAAAAGATTTCATAAAGGAAATAATTCATTAATGGTGGTAGCTTTTAGCACAGGCCTAAGTGAGGAAGGGAAATCTAGGTTCCCTGTTGCTGGTGATGGCAGTACATAGGAAATCCTTGCCCAGTCCTCCCACCCAGTACCTGGCATGGACATGGTCAGAGAGCAAAAGGTCAGAGCCTGGGGAAGCGCTATATTGAAGTTGATTACGATTTATTAGGGCTATAGGCAAACAAATCTTCTGCACTAATTAGGGAGACTGGCAGAGGAGGGGGTAAATAGCAGCTGAAAAGGAAGACAGGAAGGTGAACTGATAAAAAGTCTCCCTGACCAGCAGCTTGCAGGCACTGCTGTCAACACTGCTTGTTTTCTGTCCCATGCTGAACTACCAAGTTAAAATCAATGCTGTCCATTGTGTGTCATGGTCTCAACAGGACCCTCGTTTCAGCTGTCATCTCTAGAGACTCAAGGAATGAACTTGAGAGAGGAACATTGGAAGAGAGAGGAACAATGGGAACATTGCACAGAATTCTCAAAAGTTCATCCAGAAGAAAATACAGGCTGTGCAGATTTAAATTACTTGTAGGTTGTCTCTGTAAAGTCTCCCTTCTGCTACAGGGAAGGATCAAGGCTTTTCAAAAGAGCAAAAAAAGGATCCTATCTCAGACTACTTCCTTTGGCATCTAAATATTCCTTTGTTTTATATTTGGAGTGACAGAACCAGGTTTGCCTACTTTCACTGAACTTCAAAACTCTCCATGATGGTAAATTGTTTTGTCTAAGCTTTTCACAGTGGCTAACTTGGTCTTTGGCTTTGCTGGTTCACTCCTGATTCTATAGTCTCCATCCATAAAGCACACTCAGTATAGCACTGCCTTAAATGTTGTCTGCTGTTCTTGTTACTAGGAGCATGATTGCTTTGATGAATGTTTATAACACAGCTTGAGGAATTTCATCCTCCCCCGGTAAACTGTGTAGGAGATTGTCTTAATGGACAAAGAAAAATGTCTGCTGGACTTTAGCCAGAAGCTTGGACTTGCTTACAAGGAAGAAAATCCAAGTATAACCTTTTTTTGCTGTGTACAGAAGACATATTTAAAAACTATTCACGTCTCTTCTCACAAAATAAAATGGACCCAGTGAAAGATTAATGTGGTTATCACTATTTTATGTAAATAGCTTAGTTGAGACAAGTTTAATTCAGCTTCTTGTTCAGATGTCTTACAAGGCTGTACCGCTCTATTTCCTCCTACAAATACCTCTAAGTGGGAAAATAAGTTACAGGTGGCTGTGAAAACAGAAGACAACTTAAAGTTTTGAGAAGAAAAAATGGTCATATGCTTCATTCACAGGTGTAAGGAATCTAATTTGAAACAGCAAATCAAAATTTAACTTTCCTGAATAGTTTACTTGAGCAAGACTTGGGATAAAAATTCAGCAAAGCCATGATGTTAGTTTGATTTATGCTTGCTCAGTTTGTTTAATCAGGACCTGAATAAAGACTTTGGGGTTTGAGCTGTTCTGAAGGCTACATGAGACTGGGTGTTCTTGTGCTTAAGTTAAATTCCCTGTAAAGCACTTTCTAACTTACACTGAAGAGAAGCAGAATCACCCTGTGCTGTCTGGCTTATCTGTTGTGTTGCATTTATGGTAAAGGAAATAAATATGCTATATTTCATTCACTGCTTGCTGAAATAACCTGTAGATGCCTAGCAGTTTTAAAGAAGAGTTTCAAACAGGACCCAAACATCACTGAGCTAGCAGTCAGACTGCCTTTCTCAGTCTGAGAACAGTAATTTGGAACTATGAATCACTCTGTGTTTCTTCCCCTCACTCCCTGGTGGAGGTTAAATGCCTGTTAATGGTATCCCCATGGAAAATGTCACATGCCAGGAGTGGAAAAGCATAGCATCAGTAGTCCCATATAGCTGATGGAATGACTCAAATTCGATGGGTCCCTTCTGCCAGTGCATCTCAGAAAAGGAAGAGAGGATGCATATTTTTCCTTATAGCACCTTATCCTTGTTGCTTCTTCTGGGTTGGAGAAGGATGGATGCTCTTTCAGCTCTTGGCATTGCCTGAGGTGCTCTGGAATAGGAGACCAACTGCTCTTTACTTCATTGGAGCAAAGAGTCCTGGAGAACAGGAATTTGTCTCCCGCATTTCAAGAAAAGACTACCCATCCAAAGTGGAAATGTGACCTGAACATGCTCCCACCTCTCAATTTCACAGGTTCCCTCACTTTCCCTCTCGAGCTGTCAAGAAGCCCAGAAAGCATGTGAACTGCCGACAGAGAAAGCCAAGTAAGCCTGCAGGGGAAGCAGGCAGCTTGGGATCCTGCCTGGCTTCTCTCACAGCCAATGTGCTACTCAGAAACCTGTCAACTGCAGTTTGGGTTATTTTCCCAGTGGAGAAATTTGCTGTCAGAAATTTCCAGCCAGCTCTGTTCGGTGCTGCTACTGCTGCTCCAAATGGGAAAGCCAAACCAGCCCAGAGAGCCTTATAGAAGGAAGGTGCAGGGCCTTGGGAGCCCTGGCATGACAGCAGGTCTGCAGTCCTGGCTGCCACAACCCAACCACAAATGTATTTCTGAAATGTCAGATGTTCCCTCCAGAATGACGTATGCGTATTCACTCTAGTGTGACTGCCAAAACAGCACGTGCACCTTGCCAGGGAGTTGAAAGGCTTTTGTACAGCACCATAGTCCTCTAATAAAAAGTTCTGCTTCTTATTAGAGTCCTAGTCCTAGCTGAATTTAAGAGAAAAGTGAATTCTTCTGATTTTATTTTTTTTTGCATAAAGAAGGATATGCTTTTTAAAAAATTAAACTGTTTAATAACTTGCCTTTTTTACCTTGTCTGTCTGAAATAGCCAAACTGGACAAGTGTCTATCTGAAGTATACAGAACTACGAAAACTATTATGGCTGAAGCTGGGCTCTTCAAATGAATTGAGACAGTGCTCCGGATGAGTAATATTTTAAAAGTGTTACTATGACTGGCTGCCTCAGCTTACAGAACAAAGCAATTATCATGCTATTTTCTTAAATAATAACTCTCCATGTACTACCTTTTTCCATATATTAGAAAGTGAAACATGATGAAAGTTATGATGAAACATGATGAAAATATCTGCTTAGCGCACTAGTTTTTTACCTTTTCATGGTATGTAGAAGTTGATATTACAAAGTAACTGAAGTAGGACCTAAGTAGTAACTCAACTGGTTAACTAAAGTGCCTATAATGATGCTGTTTTCTAGCTCAGTTTGAACTAATTTTAATTTTGCATTACTGTTGAATAGTGATTGTGGTCTCAGAACCATCATAGATAAAGACGGCCATTGCCTCAGAGCAATTAAAGTATTAAAAAAAAAAGAAAGAAAGATACAGATACAAAAAAATGCATTGAGAAACCCATGTTTGTTTCTAAATACCGACCAAGCTTGTTTGCTGCACCAGACTGCTGTTCAGTACAACTCTTCAGGAGAAGGCAGCCAAGATAAGCAGGGAAGTCACCATAGCTTTGTGATATTCTGCTCATCCCCTTGTTTCAGTTCAAAATAGATTGCAAGACGTTTTGCCAAAGGTTGTAAATAAAGTCACCCTTTTTACTACCAAAGAGATAATGAAGATCACATGGGCTGGCCTCCCATATAGTGCAATCCAGTACATGCCTCAAATAACCTCCATGACAAGGATGTCTTGCAAGCGGCAGAGGTCAGTATACCCTAGGCACATAAAGAGCAAGACTGCAGTCTACAGCCTGAAGCACTTGGACTACTACTGACACTGAACTGAAGAGTTGCTCCCTTTTCAAGGGGCTTTTCTCCCCAGAGAAGTTACAGAAAACCTGTAGCTCTGTACCCTGGTGACACATGTAAATTCAGGAGGTAGGAATCCAGGTCTTTGTTGCAGAGACAAGCTCTCTTGGCATTTAAAATTTTACAGACACATTCTCCACCTTCCTAGCTGCTACCTTTACTTTTCATTTGTGGTTATTCTACTTCTGAGTATCTGTTCTACTGCTTCCACATCTATTTGAGTATTCTGGGGGTTTTGTGTGGGTTTATTTTTTTTTGTTTGTTTTATTTTGGTTTGTTTCTTCTTTTTTTTTTTTTTTTCTTAAGACTCAAAGGACACAACACTCGGAGATTAATTTTTCTTATTAAGCTTACACAGAGCCAGACCATGATAATGCACTGTCATTCAGATCTACACTAGAAACAACAGCATATACTACAAATACATGCTGCTCTCTTAACTAATCCTGAGACATCTGATTAGTGACCAGTCTGCCTCTGGTACAGGTACAGGTGTTGTCTTTCCTTTCTCAATTCATATCTCTCGTACCTTTTCTCATACAACTGCAATTAGAGATGCACTTCCATAAGATGAGCCAAATCAGGTACTTTTCTCCTCGCCACGCATTTGTGCTTTTCTTTCTCACAAGGGGTTTTACCTTGAGCTGATTCAACTCAGCAACCTTGCAGTGACAAAAAAACCGCGGTTTTCTCAGCCAAGGCAATGAGCTGAGTCATCTAGTGAGCACTGGATTCAGCGCAAGGCAGGATGTAAAAGCACTGCTTTGGATGACAGCAGGAACCCGAGGCACGCCATCTGATCTCTCCAAGTCCACCCGCGAAGCATCCGGACGAGCGACGAACACCGAGCATGGGCGTGCTTCAGCACGAGCTCGCACCCAGGGGCGCCGCCGGGCTCCGGGAGAGAGCCGGGAGCGCAGGCACAAGAGCGGCCCGTCCCTGGCGGCCGCGGCACTCGGGCGCCACCCCGTGGTGCTGCTGGGCGTGGCCGCGCCCGAGGGCGCCTGGGAGAGGCGGAGGACGGGATGGCGATGCCTCGGGGCCCCTGTAGCTGCTGGCTGTCCCCGAGAGCCTGTGCTGTGTGGGGAAATACTCAGGGACATGGTGGGCTCCGCGCCCCTCCTGCCCCAGAAGCACGTACGCCGCGTATGACGCAGTACACGGTGTGGCTCCTGTCCCCTGCTGTCCCAGGGGAGGCCGTCCCCTCACGGCCCATCTGAAACCAAGCAGCGAAGCTGCTTCTGCTGTTGTCTGACCTTCTCCTCTAGCAGCTCGGGTCTGCAGGCTGTGTCTGCCCATGACCAGCACCGATGTGTTTTCGTGCCAGGTGCGTGCTTTGGCACGGGTACCCCTTCTCCGTTACTCCCCCTCCGCGTGTGACCCCGGCAGCCCCGCCCCGAGCTCCGGTGGCCGCACTCCCGGGGCCGCTTTGGGGTGAGGAGACGGTGGCAAATGGCGGGGCGGGGTGAGACAGGTTTTGTTCCCAGGACGGTGTGTGGCCTCGGGGAAATCCTGTGGGCCACGTGTGCCTCGAACTGTAATAGACTCCGTATATCATTGGTTTGTTCAGTGTGTATTAGAACTTGTTTTAGTTGCTAGTGTGTATTAGCATTTGTCTGCCCATTTTTGTAATAGACTCCGTCTATCATTAGTTTGTTCGGTGTGTATTAGAACTTGTTTTAGTTGCTAGTGTGTATTAGCATTTGTCTACCTGTTTTAATTAGGTTCTGTAGTGTGTATCAGAATTAGTCTGTTCAGGAGATCATAAAACCATTTCTGCAATACAGAAATGCGAGGTCACCTGAAGGGAACATAAACCCCTTCCCAAATATTTCCTAAGCAAAAGAGAACAGGAAATTACGAAAATTGCAAGAAACCAAAACTGAGCTGTGTTTAAAAACAAAGAGAGAAAACCCAGACTGCAAGCAATTAACATCGGAATGCAGCTTATCAGCCTCCAAGCCAAAGCCAGGAAGGGAGAGAAAAGATTTGTTAGGAAGGTTAAGAAGATCAAAACCCCTAAATTCTAGCGACAAGATGGGAACATATAAATAAACTCTTCTCGACAAGAGAGCGACCTTGATATGTAAAAGGAGTTACCTCAAAAGATAAAGCTAACAAGAAACAGAGACTCTCCCCGGAACAACAACCAAGAAGGGGGGGCGTGGAGAATCCCCCCCTACAACCACCAACCGGAAATCTTCAGAAGAAAAAAAGTATAAAAAGCTGTACCTGGGGAGAAGTAAGCGCAGACCAACTTTTGGGAGCTTTGACTCTGTTGGCTGTCCAATGTGTTGTACCTTGTCTCTATTGCTTGCTAATTAAATCAATTAATTTTGTTGGTCTCATCCCTTGCCTATTATTTTCGGGACTCAGTTTTTAATATCTACTTATAACAGAACCAGCCCTGCAAAAGCTCTGCTGTTGGGAGGAACCAGACTGGTTATAGGAAGCCCATCATCCATGGCTGCCCCATCATCCATGGCTGCCTTGGAGGCCTAACCTGTACCTGGCTTGTGCCCTGACCTTCCTAACCTGGTGTTGCTCGATATGCACAGCCCCACCTTACCCTCCAAAGTCCCACTTGCAAACCCAAAAAAAAGTAGTTCGAAACATCATGGCCCAGAGGCTTAATTGTGTCATGACACTGGCATGGTATTGTTCTTAATGAAAATATCAAAGAATTTTACAATGTTATTGCTCAACATTAGTTTGCAGCCCAACACAAATGAGTAGACAGTACCCAGAGATGAAACAGATTTCCAATGCTGCGCGTTTACAAATTCTGTTTGCGCTTTTATTTGGGATAATGCCACGGTAAGTTAAAAAATAAGCACATTTTTTAGCATTCTTTCTGTATTTTGGATTCAGGTTCTGATGCAAAATAGTGCAATGGATGGATACCTTATCTACATCATTTGATGCCTTACGTGCTGTTGGGTCTGCAGAGTAACTCTTGATGAGTATCAGATTTGTTCAGGGTGTAGTGCTAAATTTTATGCATATTTCAAACTTCTTGCTCAGTTGGACTCGTAGTAGTGTGAGGAATACAGATCAAGAGACTCCTTTAAAAGGGTTTTAAATTTTAAAAATGTTTTTTAAAAAATAGGAATGTGAAAAAAGGACTGTTTCACAACTGGAAGATAAGTCATATTTTAGTATATATGAAATATATCATAATACTTTTGGAAATTATTTTCTTGCCCTTTGAAAGGGCAGGTCTGTATTTGACTCTTCTAGGTGTTTTGGTTGCTTAAGTCCTGCTTTCACAATCCAAGACTATTGAGTAAAATATAAAATGTTTCTTTTATGAAAACAGGTTATTTTGAAAAGCTGCTTAACATCTTGGTAAAGTGGATTACAACAGTATGCAATAGAAATCTGTCAAATATTCAATGTGCCTGTTGACATAGAAATCTGTATTTCCATGTGCTTTTGACTACTGGAAAACAAACAAACCAACCAAATGAAAACATGTTTCAGTGGTTTGTACAATTTCTTCCTAGCTCTGGAATCTTATTCTGTTCTCGGGAAAAAAAAAACCCTGATATTTGGCTATCAAAGCATGTGCCTATGAAAATGCTTCTAAAACAACTACTCTGGCCAAAAATCTCCCTGTTTCATGGAAATATTGTGATGTCTGAGATGCTTTTCTATCTTTTCGGTAGATACGGATTTTTGAAATTGCATATTGCATGGCCATGCAGTAGCTTTAAATAGTGTCTCTAAGAAGTGGCAATAGAAGAAAGAGTTTCACTGCTTTCAGGGACAGCAGTACTGCTTATACTCCAGAATGTCCTGGAAGGGGTTTTGTTACTTCTGCTAAAATGAAGTACAAAATTCTGGACCACACTGACGAGAACCCAAATTGCAATCTGGACCACACTGAATAATGGTTCCCCACATACCCTAATGGATTAATCACACTAACACAATTTTTCTAAATTAGAAAGAAACATGCAAACATTTAAAAGGCCATTTTACAATTCTTGACAATGACTCAGTATCAACTTTTGCAAGTGTTGCAGTTACTGCTGCCTTTTTTCCCACAAGATAGCAGCAGCATAACTATGAATAAGCAAAGGACTTGTGAGTCCTTCTTACCAAAATTCAGAAAGGCCACCTGGTTTATTTACTCTTTAAGAATCTGCAGCTTAGAATCACAGGGGAAGTTTCTTAAACACCAGGATGGGTTGCAAATACCAGTTAAAAGAATAAAATCTACATTTGTATTTTAATATAACAGACCTATCTCCTTGTGAAAAAGCACATCAGGAGTCTTGAAACCATCTGCAAAACTAAAATGCTGTGTACATACTTATATTTGTATGAGTATATATGTGTGAATGCATTGCATACAGTAATAATCTTGTCTTGTTATTGTATATAGCAAAACTCTTTTAAGTAGTTAGGTGTTTGTTAATGCTTTCCCTTAACTCACCTGGTTTCACCACTTTTCCCTGTGTTTTTAGCTGCACTTAGTGATTGTCATTGTTCAAAAGTGATCCCATGATGAAGGAGGAACCCCTTTGCCAGCACTCAGCCATTGCCAGGAGGAGGTGAACTCCCCATTGCATTCACTGTTCTGAATGATTGTGCAACCCCCATCAAACTGTCCTGGTGAAAATATGTATGTATACAGTAATAATTTGGGTTGGGTCAGGTGTGCACCTCGGAGGCAAATCTCCCAGCTTGGCAAGCCTTGCTTCACTGTGTACCAGGCATGGCACACCTGGTTGTACTTTGGGAATATCCATTGCAGAAGCACACCTGAGGCACTGCAGCCATAAATGGGCACTCAGCCCCTGTGATCAGGCTGGAGTTAGCAAAAGTTAACCCAGGCCACTGCATGGATGTCATGACATCAGCACCAGCTGTTTGGCCCAGAGACCCACTCCTGTCTGTCCTCACTGCTTGCTTATATACACAAAGCCTTAGTGGCCTAGGTGGAAACTTGAAATCAGAAAGGAAATTTTTTTATAAGCTCACAAGTGGTAGCAGAGAAGAGGGACAGAAATTATGGAAGATCAGACCACACCACCTGGATGATGATGATTCTTTTAATATGAAATTGTAGACATCTGAGGGCCATTGGGCAATATTTACTGGAGTTCAGGAAGGGGCATGCTGCCATTTGCAAGTGGAAGCTGTAAAGCTCTAGAATACTTCAGTATGCTCAGAAATAGCATATTTATAGAGAAACTGGAAAAAAGGACACTTTTCATTCAGTAAAAGAAAATAGAGTGGGTAATGAGGAATACAGTGTATACACACACACATCTTTATAATGAGTTTGAATCTTTTTGAGTTTTGACTCCTAAGGAACATATACATATACATGTAAAATATATGTTTATACACACTTTTTTTTTTCTTTTTATGACTGTTCATATGTTTTTCCTCTTCTTACCCAAGCACTCCAAGGATAATTTCTCTTTGTGAAGAAATCAGGCAGTGCTGTGGAATTACATCAGATACAGCCTTGCTTATTTTTTCCTATTGCTGTCAACACAACATATGCAAACTTTTTTGGGCTGCCAACTCACATCTCTTACATCAAGGAAACTGAATCATGTACCTTGGCCTAAAAAAATTAACAGAACTTGTATAAATATATTTTGATAATGTCCTTGAGATTCCTGAGGACACAAAGAAGCAGGAACAGTACGTACATTATTTTTTTCTTCTGCTGTTTGAAATGCCATGCCATCAGTGACCATTTGTACTTAGCTGAAATTGCAGCACTGGATCCTATCAACACAATTAATAAACACATTGTGAGTTCAATTAAACTAATGAAGCCAGATTTCCTATCAGGTTATAACTTGTAGTTCTGTTTGTTCACATCTGATAAACTGTGAACTCTGCTTTAGCTTTTCCTGTCCTTGCAAAATGTTTTTCTCCTGTATGGATTCTTAGTTGAGCACCAAGGGATAAGCAATCTTCCCCATAGCAGTGACTCAAATTCAGGGATTTCTTCTTTAAAAGATCAACCAACTCAAGGAAATTTGTTAGAGTTTCTCTGTTGAATTTGACTGAGATTGGCCAAAGATTCAAAAAAACTGGGGAGGAGGGAGAGGTACAATTGCATTTGTACACACAGAGACATAAAGGCAGTGGCAGTCTCATTTCCCCAGGGAACTGTGCTAAGCAGTATATCTTTATTTCATGAAAACAAAAAAGATCAGTGTACTATTACCCATCTCTTTTTAACTTCAATTGATGAATTTTTCATTAGGGGCATTGGACAACTGTTCAGACCAAAAGCAGCAGAGAATACTAATAAGTCTGACAATGAGTGCTTCCCTTTGAGGTAAGATATAATTTTCTTTATTTTGATAGCAAAAAATGCAAAAGAGTTCCACCAAACTTGACAAAACAGTGATTTCTTACTGTTGTGACATCCAGACAGGATTTCTGGCAGGCTGGTTGCAAGATTGGTCAAAGGTATTTAAGCTTTCACAATGTTTGGTGACATATTAACAATATTTGACTTTACACCTACAAGACAACTGCTGAAGTAATGAGTATGAACTGCTTATTAAAGGTTTCTGTATCTATTACAAACAGTATATTAATCTCTCAGGGGTGGGGGAGGGAGGGATATTTCAGAAAGAATAGCATATCACAAAAGAAAATGGACAGAAGAATTACAGCTAAAGAAAATTATGAAAATTGTAAAATACAAATGCCTTCCATACAGAAGTACAATTACTTACTATATAATGGCTCTCTGATCCGTTGAACACAATCACTCAATAAATTTTTCAAATATGACACAAAAATGCTGTCTAAGTTCAAAATTTCCAAAAAGACCAGTAAACTTTCTGCCCTGGTTTTAGAAAAATAGCACTGTAAGAAGGCTGGTGCCCTTTGCAGGTGCGTCAGTGTTGCAGCACTGGTGTGTTAAGCTCATTCCTGTGCATCTCCCTGAGGCTGGGGGTGGAGGGAGTCGGAATGTTCATGAGGTCTTGCCACTCCAAAGCTGCTGGCCTTCTGGAAGCTGCCTGGAGTGGCCTTTCAATACTTTAAAGAGTCTACAAAAGAGGGAAAGTGGCTTTTTACTTGGGCAAATAAAGATAGGACAAGTAGGTTTAGAGGAGAGATTTAGATTAGATGTTAGGAAGCAATTCTTTACTCAGAGGGTGGTGAGGCACTGGAACAGGGTGCCCAGAGAAGCTATGGATGTCCTGTCTCTGGAAGTGTTAAAGGCCATGCTGGTTGCAGAACAACCTGTTCTAGTGAAAGGTGTCCCTGCCCATCACAAGACAGTTGGAATTTGATAATTATGAAGATGCCTTCCAACCCAAACCACACTATGATTCTACAATTCTATGAGCTTGAGATATTTATTTTGTCACAATTGGCTGAAATTGAGCTCCATGTTCAGGAGCTACTGGGTGGAGAAAGTGTCATGGGTATGGCTTATCAGGACAACACACAGACTACCTAGGGGCATAAGCTTTGTGTCCTTAGGAAATAAGAAAATGCACTAAAAATATTTGGGGCTAACCATTTTATAAGAGATAGTTGTCTGGACTTGTTTTTTAGGACTTCAGGTAAAAAGTTTCTTTTGAACTAGAAAAAATTCATATGCAGAAGAATAGTACTTTTCTAAAAACATTTATTTCCGTTTTTTAGAACATATGTCATATTTAGGCCATTAATTGAATGATGCCAGATTTAGGTAAATTGATGTTCAGTTCCCCAGCTTGGAAAGCTTCTGTGTTTTAGCAAGTTTCTACATATGTGCAGTAACTTCTATGATTTTATGTTGCTCTGCGTAGATAATATGGCCACAGGTAATAAGCAAACAAGGAGTTTGGGACCAGGAAAATTACCTGATTTTCATAGCTGCTACATATCCAGGCATCTGAAGATGGTAGTTCTCCTGGGTCATTATTTTTGAAAAGAGTTCTCCTTGTCTAAGGCCTGCAGCCTGAGATAGTCACTCTGGAAAATTTTTTAAAATACTCACTTAGCTCTTTGCATCCATAGTATTTTGTTTCAACTCTGTGCTATGTTTGCCCTCCAATTAATTCTCTTCTAAAAATCCTTTCCTGTTTTAATTGGCTTATTGAAAGATTTTGGCAGACTATACCGAAAAAAACCCCAAAAATTAAAGGTTTTCCAACACATTTATATTACCATTCCTGAACACTTGAAACACTATCAGTATATGGAGATTTATTTTTTCTTGTTCCATTTTAAGACACTGAGGGATTGTGTATCTTAAAATCATTACTTAAAATAATTTGAGTTTAGTGAAGTTTCCATAAAATTGAAGAGATTTCCATCCTTGGTTTAAAAATTTCAAATTGCAAACATGTGAACATATTATACATTTTGCTATTGTTGTATTGTAACTGGGAAACCTGTAAAATACTGAAACAATAATCATGTTTTCATTCTAACATTTCTACTTTTGTCTCAGATTGGTCTCATAAGGATAATTTCATCCTCAGGTTCTTAATGAAGTATTAGTTTAGAGCTGTAGTTGTTTTAAACAAAATTCTTTGAAGACAAATAGACATTAGACTGATTTACAATCACTAATTTGTACTAAGACTGAAAATTCTTGAGTTCTTGGTACCTGTTTTAGGTATTTTTTTTGTTTTGAACAGCACTCTGTTGACTTTTTAATGGTAATTAGTATGTTTTTTTAAGAATTGTGTTCCTTCGTTTTTGATTGATATGGTTGAGGACAATTTCAGCTGTTGAAAAACTTCTTCCATTGCAGATACAGTGGTTTCCATGATGGTTTCCTTAAGCCCTCACAAGGAAAACCATGAGGTTTGTGCTTGTAAATGCCGGCAGGATGTTGTGCACAGGCCCTCCACAAGCCTTCATGAAGACGAATGGTCAGAGCAGGTTGTCTGTAATGATCCTTCTTCCATTTAAGGACAGAAACCTTTTGTTTGTCAGGAGCCAGATCCTTTTGTCATAAAGGGCAAAGGAGAGCCTTGTAAGAGTCACCAATAAAAGTGATCTCAGATGAGGCACAGAAGCAATACCTCCCCACTCTGATAAACCCAAGTTCTGCCCCTCTACTCTGCTCTGGTGAGACGCCACCTGCAGTGCCGCATCCAGCTCTGGGGTCCCCAAGACAGGACATTGATCTGTTGGAATGAGTCCAGATGAGGAACACCGAGTTAATCACACGGATGGAGCATCTCTCCTATGAAAAATGCTGAGAGAACCGGGATTGTGCAGCCCGGAAAAAGAGGAAGCTTTGTTGTGACCTAATTGTGGCCTTCCAGTACCCGAAGGGAACTTAGAGCAAAGACAGGGCAATACCATTTACAAAAGCACAGAGTGACAGGACAAGAGGAAATGGGTTCTGATTGAAAGAGAATAGATTTAGTTAGAGACTAGTAAAAAATTCTTTACTGAGGGTGGTGAGGCACTGGGACAAGTTGCCCTGGGAAGATGCGGATGTCCCGACCCTGGAAGTGGTTATGGCCAAGTTGGACGCGGCTTTGTGCAACCCGTTTTAGTGGAAGGTGTCCCTGCCCACGGCAAGGGGACTGGAACTAGATGGCCTTTAGGGTTCCCTTTCACCCCAAACCATTCTATGATTCTATGATAAGTTCCTCCAGACTAATGGACTTAGGTGAAACCAGCTTTGGGCCCTCAGACGGCTTAAATTGCAATGAAGCTTTTGTGCCGGGACTGTTCGTCTTCCTTACGACTGGGCGGGGTTTCTCCGTGATTTTGCAACTTCAGGTCTCCACCAATGCAGTGGAAACACAATTTCTCTGTGGCCTGGAAGTAGCAAAAGGTTAGGGCGGTGAAATCGAGCGGCCACCGCACCGAGGACAGACACACGAAGAGGTATACTCGCTCTAGAACGGTGTATTTCGAGCCATGTCCGTGGCAGGTGCAGCCGACGTCCCGCAGCAGCACGGCCCGCCGGGATTCCCAGCGCTGCGGGAATCCCTCCTCCAGCGGGCAGCACGCGTCACCCGGGCTACCCGGCCGGCGGTGCGGCCGAGGCCCGGCCCCCTCGATCCGGGTATCGCCGCCCCCTGTGCCGCGGCGGGAGAGCTGCGGGCTCCTGGGCTGGACGCGCCGCTGCTCCCGCCCGGCCCGGCCCGGCCAGGCCCGGCCGTACGTACGTACCGGGGCAGTGCTGGGCTCGGGGCTGGCGCTGCCGGGGCGGCCGGGGCTGGGGCGGTTGCGGGGTGGGCGGGAGGTGAGTGCGGGGCTCCGGCAGTCCCTCGGCGCGGTGGGGCTGGGGGACCAGCGTGACGCCCCTCCGGGCGGCGCTCCGGCCTGACAGCTGGGTTTCCACCTCTCTGCAGTGGCGAAAATTCCGATTATGTGAGTTTCTCCCTTTAAAACAAACAAATCCCAGGATGCCGGGACGGGTAAGAGTGAAGGCTGCGGTCCTGCCCACGTGCCAGCGCCCCTCACACCCCCACACTCACTTTCGTCTTGTTTTTGCTGTCTTGTATCGGAGAACATGCAAGAAATGTAACTTTGTGTCTGCAGTTCTTCCTGCCTTACACTTTCGTGATTTCAGAGCAAGTCGCTTGGGTAGAGCAGGGGAAAACATCTTAAACTCTTTTATTGTTGTCTCATAATTCTAGGAGCGTGCAGAAATGTCTCCCTTCGAAAATAAAGGACTAATACTGGGAATAATGGCAGGGACTGCTGGATTAAGTCTGGTGCTGATTTGGTACCACAAGATCCGAAAGCCTGGTGCAGCTGTGCGTATACGTGCGTTCCAGGATATAAGTAACAGAATTGATTCTGTGGGCTTGCAAAATGAGGCTCCTAATGAGCAAGGAGCAGTAATGGTTTTACATGGAAGGCAACTGCAGATACTAGAAAAATTGAATGGCCTACTACTAAGTGTGGACGAACTGAAGAGAGAGGTGGAATTTCTGAAAGAAGCTATTCCAAAACTTGAAGAACTTGTTCGAAATGAGCTTCAAGGAAAAGATGATGTTCAGAGAGTTAGCTCATCACACAGAGCAACAAGGCGGAGAAAAGCAGAGACAGTTTCTGGTGCAAGAGAAACTACCAGCTCTGAGGAGGCAGAAAGTGAAGGAGGGTGAGTTAATAATAATCAGTATATTCTTCTGTACACATGCAGTGCAAGTTGCATCATTACCTATATGAAACTCTAAACAGGAGCCCTTTAAAAGTATATTACAGATTTTATGCTTCTGGAAAAAGGATACAAATGTTCAGATTAGCAGTTTTTAGATCAAAGAAGATTCTTGGCGACCATCTCTGAATCTGCTGTATGGCTGAAGTTGGCTTAATGCCAAGCATAATGAAGTTTTTTTTTTTCTTTATTTTCTTTTTTTTTTTTAAAGTGTGTTTGGTAACGCTGATGCATGCAGTATTGCTACATAGCTGTGCAATGAGAGGCAAAGTTCAGAATAATTTTAAAAGTGCTTCTAGTGCAAAGTGTGTCCCAGACAGAGTTTGTTCAAAGCTCATGTGCTTTTCCTGATAATTATTTTTATCAGCCTCACAGATGACTTATTACAATATTCTGCCTAGAGACATTGCATACATCTGAGCACAACCTCTGTACAAGTGGCAATGCTTATGTATGTGTGCTGTTGTATACACTTTCTGGTGGCTCAGAAAGTGACCATGAGGAATTTAAGGTACTGACTCAAGTAAGGTAGAAAGTTCCTAGTTTTGACCATATCTTGTACTCACGTTGTAGTTAACGGGATCTATTATCCTTGTGAGTTGAGGAACACACTGGGAGGTGATGTGTACCAGGAGTCCAGGAGAGGCACTATGCTTTTGTCTTGACATAATCTCCTGTAATTACAGCTTCATTTTGGTATAATCAGAATAGATACATGCAATTTACTAATACTATGTTTATAGCAACTGAGTTTTTTGAGCTACTTCTCAGCATGCCTTACACATCTGTGTAGGTGGCATTATGTCTGTAAATTGACTATCTTATGTCACCTTTTCTCTTTAACAATATTTTAACTAACTGTGATATTCTAAAGACAGCTAACATTCTGCATAGTTATTGAATTCTATATTTAAAAGTATCTCCACATTCATTTTCAGTTCCTGTGAATAGAATTTCTTTTTGTGCTACATCCCAGCCCACATGGTTCACAAGTCTTATATTTTGATACCGTATTTTAAGACCTGTCAGTTCTATTATGAACTTGTTCTTTATTTTAAGTATTCAGGATTGGCATAAGTATTCAACGACATTCCTCCTTCGTCTGGTGTGAAAACATCTTGGTTCTCTTAGATTATTTCGTCCATTGCGTGGTTTGCAGAGGCTTTCATGTTATGAATAAAATATTCAGGGATACAGATAAGGCAAAGGGACCAGTTTACAAATCACCAGGTCCACTGATGCAGTGCAGGGGTTATTCCACGCGTAGCATTTGAGAAAATCCTGTTTTCTGATCAGGAGAGACGTGTTGCTTTTTGAGAATAAGCCAAGGAAACTTATACGTTCAGGTTCTTTTGTGTGACAAAGAAGCTGATGTGGTGAACCAGTGCAAGTGATTATAGTGTGCAAGAGCATTGAATGTGTCCTTAAGAGAGGCCTTCTCTGACAAGTATTTGTGTTCAGTCAGAATCAAGGAAGATGATTCAAGGTTATAGTTAGCATTAGTCATTTGGCTATGTTCTTTCCCAATTTTCAATCCCTTTTGAAAAGAGGTGGGCTTTTTTCCTAATAACACCTTATACTTGATGTGCTTGTTTTCCATATCTTCTCAAAATCTGAGATAATTTGATTTCATTTAAGTAAATAGTATTTTTTCTCTTCCTCTTGCAAATAGGTTGTTAATCCTAACATGTGCAGTTGCAATATATATAGCTTTTTTCTGAGGCCTTCTGTAACTTTAATGACTGTGGTACATGGCCAGGAGGGTCAATAGCAACACTTGGGTTTTTTCCAGTTACTGTACATCACCACTTCATATGCTGTAGGCATTACACCGTGTGCATTGTTTTATACTCTTCTATGGTGAATTCCACACACAGTGGTGTGTTCAGGTGCTTGTTTGTGCACTAGAGAAAAAAAAAATTTGCTCTTTGTTACTGATAAAACTTATTTTCACCTTTCTGTACTCCCATCTAAAGTATGTGCAATGTGTTTCACTGCCTCAGCAGTAGTTTCATGATCTAGAAGATAGGATTTTGCTAGAGTTAAGCACTTCTGGTTTTAATTGACAAATGAGTAGATGCTGGGAATTGACAGATAAACTAATCCGAAGAGTTTTATGGATTTGTGCTGGATGACTACTTTGGTAGTAAAGTAAACTTCTTCCAGAAAAGCTTTTAATACTACCTAGTTTTTTCATTAAATATTGGAAGTCTCTAATAAGGCCCTCACTGCTTTGATCTGCTCTGGGCATATTCTCAATGTCACTGTTGGTATTCAACACCTTGGGAAGAGAAGGTTTCTCTTTTGCCTTTCAAAAATGATGTATTTCTGTAAATGGAGAAATATCAAATACGTTATAATAAATGAGCTGTATTTTTACATAATGTGTGTGAATGGAAGTAGCACTGAATAGATGAAACATTAAATGGTAAAGTGTCTGTGGTTTCTAGTCTATGCTTTTCTGCATACTATTTTTTTAAATTTGTTTCAGTTCTGGTAATGTAGTAGTGAAAGTTTCATGTTCAACATTTGAGAACGTGTAACAAGCACTCATTCATTTACAAATACAATAAATTGTGTCTGGATGATCGCCTGGAATGGAGCATGTCGCCGAATTCTCCTCTTCGTGATTTTCAAGCTGTTTCCTTCCTGATATGGCAGTGATGAACCCTGGAAATCAATGTCATGTTTGGCACCTGTCTTCAGCTGGCCCAGCATCCAAGCTCTTCAAATTGCGTTTGGCATGAGGCACCAGAAAGATTCACTGCAGTAAATTCTTTCCTGACAGATGTTCTATTTATAATTTTTCATTGAAATAGTCAACAGAAAAAAAAATTTTAAAATTCCCTTGCCTGCTTCTGAGTACCACTTTACTTAGCATTTTCTAATTTATTTAGCTGTTCATTTCTTTTAAATGCAACCTTCAGTTGACTTAAGAATCCAGTGTGCTAAACTTTTCTTTGAAAGCCACTTATCATTACTGGTACATATGCACTTTTCTAGATCATACAGTGCAAATTTGATTCAGATCCATCTGTGAGATATAATCATCTTTCTGTGGAATTAAATCACCAGAGCAAATGAGAGGGTGTTTGTGTCAGCTTCTGTTATTTTTCTGGGTTGGTAGGGAGACGACAGCAGATATTTGATCTGTAAAAGCTGAAGTGTTGTGAACAATGGTACCTGGTTAGGCCCAGTGTCTGCCAATTTACAGACACCCCATCACAGTTTTTGAACCACCCAAGTAGTTTTAAAACAGGGGTGTTTTATACTGTGTAGTTCAAGGTTTGTTTTTATCTGGTACTAGGTGCTGGGATTTACTGAACTACTTAGCCACAGTGGGGTGAGTCTCCAGCACAGTTTCCATTTGTTCTTTGAACTTTGAACAGTTCATTGTGATACAACTGAGTCCTGTTGGCCGATTGTTGATCCCCACATTCTTATCACTGTTTTTCTCTTTTATTTAAAATGTATTGGTAATAAAGGTGAAAACAAGTTGGCACTGACTCTAGACATTTTTTAAACAAGCTTCCATTTTCTCAAATATCGATCAATGTGTTTATCACTTGCAAATACTCACTTTTCTGTTTATTGTCTGATAAAAATCTTGCAGGAAGATATCAGGTAAAATTGCAGATTTCTGTTGTATGAAATGTTTGTAAAATAAACCATAATGATTGTTCCTTGTTTTCTGTTTATTTCTTTTTTGGAGTAGTGTTATCAGTCCTTAAAGTCCTGGAGTTTTCAGACTGTGTTAAGAAGAATCTCCACTTCAGTTTGTGTGGGTACTAATTTTAGTGCTTTAGAATGTGTAGATGTATGAGACTGTTAGCTGCTTTGTTGAAGGCAGATATTGCTCAATAAGTAAATTGAAATTTATGACATTCTAATCAACATTTAAGAGGGTCTGTTCCACATTTAAATTCTTTGAGGGTTCATAAAGCAGGTAGAGGAGGTAGGAGAGCATTTGCCAGGACAGTGGAGATGAGAGGGAATAGGTAAGAAATGACCCTGTCCTCTTTGCTGTTGTGTAATTAGCTCCTTATCAGTTCACATGATCTGTTAGATAGTGACCTACTTCACACTTTTGCTATGAATCTTACCTGATGTCATGTGAATTTGATGTTTGGCCTCAATTTGATGTTTTGTTATGACATTTAATATATTGCTGCTGGAAATCTCTGCTGGGCTTGTTTGGACTGACAGCCCAATGGGCTTGGGTGTCAACCCAACCTTGTATTTGCATCCAGCCATTATATTTTTGCTGCAAGAATAGCATTTTCTACTAATCATTTTTATCTGTTATCTAACACTGGAACAATAGTGATCATAGACATTTTAGCAGATGTTTATGCAGCAGAGGTAAAGTATGTTACATCAACACTGACTTTGAAAAAATGATTCCTTGCTTTAATATCTACCTGATTAGGTAGCATTTGACACAGTCCCCAAATTCCTGTAACTAGGGATACTGTCTTTACTGCCTAGTTGTTGCTCTCTTATATTATCTATTGCCATTATTTTGGGTTGGGAATTGCCCAGATCCTCAGTGCATTTGTTTTTTAATTGGGGGAATAGAGCATCTAAACCATGTGAGGAAAGATACTTTTCAAACATACTTAACATCACAGAGTTTTGTATTGGTGCTAAAAGATTGTCCCACACCCCAGGAGCTCTCTTGTACATTTGATTGGCTCTTAAAAATGCAGCCTTGATATATTTCTCTGCCCATTTCAGAATATCTATGAAAGAACATCCTTCAGAAAATGAAAATAAATGTTTAGTGACTGAATATAGTCTCTGCAAGATGCAGCATACGATGTGTTGTCAGCTTCAGCGTCATCAAGATTATGTACAATAACTCTGTAGAAACGTATGAAGTTTCCTGTCTCTGTTCTGCTCCATGATATTTTTCAGTTTGAACATGTACACATGGTCTGTATATATATTGTTTTATCCAAATGTATTTTTCTTCTTCTCTTTCCTTTGTCACTGGGTTAATTTTGCAGCAAAACAGTCCTCCACATCTAGCACTTCTGTATCTTCATAAGCAGTTGTACTTGTTCATTTGCAGGTTGTAAGTGTATCTGCTCTGATACGTTGATCTATTCTGAAGGCAACGTATTGAAAACAGAATATTTGAAAGCCATGATTAATAACCTTCATTTTGACTGCTAGCATTCTGTCCTGGTTATGTTTCTGAAAAAATAAATAGATTTTATATATTCTGACTATCATGGCCAACTTTGATGATTCAGTTACTTAATGTGTATAGCACATTCCATGCTTTTCATACTTAGAGTAACCACTTTGAAAATCTCTGAACCTGGCAGCTGATAGGTTTACATCATTACTTCTCCCCAGAACAGTATTTTCAAAAGTAGAAATGCGGAAGATGAGGCTTCTCTGTCCGTTTTTAGTCCATAAGCAAAAGGCTGCTTTTTAAAAACAATACCGTCAGCTGCTCCTCTTTGAAATTGGAGTACCCTAATGTATTCTCAGCACTTTGGACAGTAAGGCCACCTGCTTGTCTCTTTGTGATATTTATGCTTTTGCAAATATTTCTTTGCCCCTGGCTGCCTTGTGCTGAGTACTTGTGCACTAAGCATCATGAATTAATTTAAGCTCTTTTCCAGTTTCAGATACTTTGAACTTCAGATGCTCGATAGAAATAAGGAATTTATAACAATGGTGTTATCTTTATTGGCTTGTATTTAGATCTTAAAAGTGTTTAAGAAAATATTGCAAGAAGGATTGTTATAGCACTTATATTTTGGTTAGTAAGCTCATTCCTCTTTCAAAAAATAGGGAAATTGAGGTAAAGAGTTCAGGGTTACCAAGCGTGTCTTAAAATACATTAATGATTTCAAGTGTTCTGCATTTGAAACACAAGGCTACGTGTGTTTCTAATATTTATCTGCATTTTTTATTAGGCAGCAGGACAGTATAATTACTTACCTGTTATGTTTGGAATATGACTGTGCTGTCCCTTTGAAGAGAAGGGTTTTGTAATGATACCAATAAGCTTGATATCGCGAATAAAAACCCTTTAAAGCTGGACAACTGGGATAAATTGTGCTCTGAATTTTTTGCTTTCTAATTTAACAATGCCCTTTTTTTTGTAAAGAAAATAATGGTTATTATTTTCTGTCATTTTTAGTTACCTTACTGCTTATACTGATTCTGAAGGAGACTCTGAGGAAGAAAAGAGACGTATGAAATCACCTGATGCCATGGTGAAATCAGAAGAAGATGAAGACTTATTTAATTTCTTACAGCAGGTAGACAGTTTGCACAAGGGTTCAGAGGATGATAAAAAGGAGGGCTTCAGACTGCTTCTTGAGAAAGATGACAAGGTATTATGGGTAAACTAATATTATGTTGCTATTGTAAAGCTACTTTACACTGCTTTTGAGAACTAAATACATGCTTTAAAATGCACATAGAAATGGATGATGAAATTTCAATTATATTTTTAAAATGCAGTTAAAAAGTGGTGTTTCAAAGTGATGTCAATATTCATGTTGTGCAGGCTTAGGAGTTCTGCTATTTTGTATCACATTCTAATTCAATAACTTTGAGGGTTTGTTTGACAGGAATTCTTGCATAAAACAAATTAAAATCATGGGCTTTTTTTAATGTAAATTATACTTACTTCTCCTGGTTTTGGAATAGTCTGTGTGAGAAAATCCTGTAGAATTAAGTAGTAACCAGACGTACTGTTCTCAAACTATGAGCATCTAGTCTGTTCACACCTTTCTAATATCCTTCATGTGAATTTTTCATTTGACTTTACTGGGCCTGTATGTAACTCTAGATAAAATTTAAAGGTGGTTTGATGTGCAGTGTTCAATTCAGTGTACCATTTTATTCTGGTTTGGCAAGCATTATTTCTGATTGTGTTTTAATCTGAATATTGGAATACCAAGGAAGGTAAATGAGATCTTTTGAGTGAGCATGGTGGTTATGGCTTCCCTAAAGAAAATACACATCACTTTATTCAGGGATTCATTGTACTTTACTGGATTACCTTGTAAATGTTTATATTAAAAGAAGTTTAAGCTGATTTATAAAATAAAACCTCTGTAGACAGTTTAAGGTGTTTCCAAAAGCTGTATTCTTTTTTGTTCATGAAAAATTGGTCAATTTGTTCTCACATGAACTAAAGTAGTATGTAGAAGGATGGAAAAGTAATAAAAAATTATACCATCTTCTGAGTACTTGCTTTAAGTGTGTTATTAATTTTAAGCATTGTGAGAGTAAACTGTTCAAATCACATTCTTATCAGTTTAATTATATAGCTGTCTTCTACTTTCAGTATGAAAACTCTGCAGACTTTCTTTGGAGGCTTGCACGTGCTTATGGAGATCTGTTTGAGATGACTACTGATGCTGAAGAGAAGAGGAAATATGTAACTGATGGTAAGAGAAAAAATGTTGATGAAGAATGGCATATGTATATAGTGAAATATGCTTTGGACTTTGGTTAAGTTTTCCAATATAAGGAATTTGCAATCCAATATATGGGAGCATTTGTACTGTAATGATGTTTTGTTCAGCTAACCACCACAGTTTACAACTTCAGTTCATTGTTTCCTCAGTGAGAGATCCAAAATCAGTGGCAGAGTATTATGGGTCATAATTTGAGGCTGTTGTCTCTGCAGATTGCCTTAAAAACCTGTATTTTGTTGAGAAACAGATGTGAAAACTCCTACATGCTGTCAGCACAGTTTCTTAATTACATCTTTGCGAGAGCAAGAGGAATAAATAAATCCTGAGGCTGGGTCAAGTTTTGTTTTTCTGCTTTCCTGTGGTCAGGGAGCACTCCTGCATATCAGTAGTCTTTTTTGTGGTGATGGTGGGGGTGAAACTTTGTGAATCTGGAGGAACTGTTGACCAGAAACAGAAGTTGTGTGTGACAATTGATGTTGCTTCCAGACGTCTCTCCCCATGTGTCCTGCCTGACAATTAATCTCCACGAGATATTAATTTTCTTCATCATAGCACTTTTGTTTGGGTTGCTTTTAAAAACAGTGCCCTTTCTTTCACTGTCTGGATGTGTACTGGCTAGAGAAACAGTTTGTTTCCCTTTTAATTTTGGGCCTTCTTTTTATTACATTAAAACCTACATCTTCTCTATGCTGTGTCACTCTCCTCTAGTCAAGGCACAGTTCTTAAAATAATCTTTTTTCCCTTTATCTTGGAGTGCTTCTATCTTTCGTCTTTCCATTGCTCCTTCCTTTTTTTGCTGCACCAAATCACGTTTTGTAAGTGTAACCCAAGTTTGGGTTATTCTGTCCTTTGTGACACCTGTCATTGGCTTTTTGTTCTGTTGTCAGTGACAATGTCACTGACAAAGCAGTTTCAGCTGTCCTTTGTCATCCTTAAAGGCAGTGTCATGCCTTCACGCTGTTGTAACGTATTCCACAGACAACCTCAGTTTGTTTAAGGTCCTTCCTTTTTCCAATCGTTTTGTCGTCTCAATACTCCTGAAGACTTGTGCTGTCTTAGCAACTTAATTGATACTGTCTTTGCTTTAGTAGCAAGTTGGCTTTGTACATATATCCTACAGTGCAGTGAGGATTATGACACAAAGTAAATTAAAACAGTAAATTCTGTAGTTGGATCCTTTGCTTTTATCAGTGATTGTACTTGAAGATAGCCAGTACTGTGGAGGACAATAAAAAGAGTTTTTTAAAATGTATTAATGGCAATAGGCAGTGTAGAAATAACATCAGCCCATTACAGGATGAGAGTTGTCGCCTCACAGCTGGGGACAGGGACAAGGCAAAGATATTTAATGTATTCTTTACCTCTCTGCTCTGCACTAGGGCAGCCTCATGTCGAGTGCTGCTGGCAGTTTTGGGTGACACAATGTAAAAAGACATTAAGCGATTGGGGAGCATCCAAAGGAGGATGATGAGGATGGTGAAGGGCCTTGTTGGGAAGCTGTATGAGGAACAGCTGAGATCACTTGGTCTGTTTAGGCTGGAGAAGGGGAGACCTCACTGCAGTTACAACTTCCTTATGAGGGGAAGAGGAAGGGCAGACACCGATCTCTGTGGTGGCCAGTGACAGGACCCAGTGAAATGGACTGAAGTTGTGTCAGTGGAGGTTTAGGTTGGATATTAGGAAAAGGTTCTTCACTGGAGTATGGTTGGGCCCTGGAACAGGCTCCCCAGGGAAGTGGTTACAGCACCAGCCTGACAGAGTTCAAGGAGTATTCAGGCAATGCTGTCAGGCATATGGTGTGACTCTTTGGGGTGGTCCTGTGCAGGCCAGGAGTTGGATTCAGTGATCCATGTAGGTCCTTTCCGACTCAGTATATTCTGTAATTCTGTGGCTGCACATAACCTCAGCTGCTGAATGATAATGGCGTAGCAAAAAGCAGGGAGAGATAATGAATGATTGAATGAAAGTGAATCTTAGGTGTTGAGTAACCAGCCTAGTTTGGCTTGTTCTCATGAAGTGGGGGTGGTGGCAGACGTTTTCATCTCAGTTTTTGGAAGTGCTGCAGAGGGCTTGAGACTGCAGGAGAGCTGGCAGTAGTTTCATGGTTATTTTTCATTCCACTGGGCCAGAGGACTATGTATGCTGTTCTTTGTTTTTATGAAGTTAACTTACAATACAGAAATGTCAGTGCAGCTTAATTGGTTGCAGCTGAGACTCTGCAAACAGCAAGCATCTCATCTGAACTTCTTACTGGGAGCATGGGTTTGATCAAATCACCTACTGTCATGTTTATTCAGTTAAAAGTGGAACTTAAGGGAAGGCTTTGTTCTAGAAAGGAACTTCAACTAGTTTATTCCTGTACCCAAGGCAGGAAACAGCTTTGCTGGTTCTTCTGATAGGCGTGTGTCTGACCTGCTTTTAAAGCTCTTCAGTCTTACAGACATGGCGACCTCCTTTGGCAGTCCAGTCCAATCCTTCCCTGATTTGACTGCAACTGAATTTTAAAGGAAAATACTAAAATTGCATATATAGTTTATATACACTTACATGTAAGTGTATGATTATGTAAATGAAGTAAAGCCTGGATGTTACATTGTTCATCTAAATGTTTCTAAGAACAGGAAGTAATTTCTTTGCTGCTAGAGTAAATCAGATGCTTTGTTCTTGGGAGTCACATAAAACATGGAAAAGTACAATAAATGCTTTCATATATTGTACTCGATTTACAGGAAAGATTAAAGCTGAAAAGGCTGTTCAGCTGGATGCTGGGAGTGCTGAGAGTCATCAGTGGTAAGTTTGAGAGAGTTTTTACAAACTTGTGTGCATTTATTGAGTTCAAGGAAGAAACCCTCAGTCTAACATCATAAGTTTCATAAATTAGTCATTAATATTTGTTCATAGTTTTATGAAACTCTGTTATCAACAGTTGCTTCTAAAAATTACATTGAAATATCCTGTGAAGCATTTACTATAGCATGTGAAACAACTCGATAACCATACTTCAGTAAGTACCAAGAAATGTAGATAAGTGTTTGCTTAAGCCACTATTTTATTGCTTAGAGAAGCCATAGTTTTCCATTTACCTTCCCTTTCAACAATTCACAAAATAATGTCACTTGACCTTGAATTTTGTCCTTTCCTTTTCTTATAATAGTCTA